>JANAVB010024400.1:36841500-36965830 GCA_029216955.1 Iris pallida | reverse complement strand
AAAAAAAAATAGTCGTTGTCATAATCATTTTCTCCTTCCTTCGCTCTAACAGTCGGACGTTCTCAATCCTTTCTACCCTTCCTTCGTCTGTCTCATCTCCTCTGTCCTTTCGTTGTTGTCAATCTCCTTTGTGCGTGTATTTTTTTTTTGGTCCTATTGGAGGTAGCTGAACAAGAGAATAAGTTATAATTTTTTATTTTTATCTTTATTACATACAAACTACCCCAAACATTGTTAGCTTTGCCTTCTTTTTTATTTATTTGCCTAGTATATTAATTTTACTTTTGGTTTGGAACATCTTTAGTTTTATTAAAATCTTATTATGACATATAATATTTTGGATATTATATTAGTTTATTATCTTATTTCTTAAATTTTGTGTTGATAATGCTGTTGTACCATCGTCCATAAAAAATATTTATATAAACATTGAGTTCGACTCAGATCTCAAAATCTAAAGTCTGACGCAGAGTATATACCTATATTTGCATTGGCTGCATCAACCAGTACAATGATGGGGTAGAAGCTTCGTGGAACAAACTCAGAATCGTTGAGGCGTGTGATCACTGTCCTCAAGAAAGATTCGCCCCTTATCGTAACTGTAAGGCTCGAACGGCGACTTTTCCTCCAGGATACAACACGAGTTACAAATAGCATACCTATCTACAACCTACAATCGAATAGGGAAGAAGGGAACGACTGCGTTTCTGATCTCTCTCTATTTGGTGGTTTTGGATCTCAGCGGGGTGATTCTCTCTGTGAAGAAAGAATGAATAAATAGAGTTGCAAAACTCTAATACTGTTAGATCGTGCACCAAATCTCAGGAGGAGAATCAGGAACGGTTATGAGACGAGTTGAATGAGTAGTAGCGGTTACGCATAAATTGCGGGCTCACTCCCAAGAGAAAATGCAAAAAGTAGGGTCGTGTCCCGCCTACGCGCGAGGCTAAATGGCCCGAATTTGCACCCCCCCCCTGCACGTGCGACGTGCCCGCACATGCGCATTAAGGTTTTCTGGAGCTCCCCTCCAACCCGGGTGCATTCTAGCCCAATGCCTCCCGGGCGCGGCGAGCACCCCTCTTACTACCCCTCATCACAACCATGTAGAAGTGTAAACATATATCCCACTCTCAAGTGTGGGTTTTAAGCGATGTGGGACTAAAAAAAGTCTCTTCCCTTTTGCCTATGGTGTATTTGAAATATCTATAAGTGGAACTAACAACCAAAAGTTCCAACTCCCCCACTATTTCAAAATACACCACACTATGTCTATACCGACTACACCTCCCCCACATATTTTAAAATTGGTTGTCTCATCTGCTAGCGTAGCACGAATACAATGCCTAAGTACTGGTGCCTTTCAGCTATGAACCAGCCATTAGGATAGAAAATCTTGTTCACAGGAGGTTGGTGAAATAAGTTTCTATGAACCAACAACCTTAAATGTGAACAGAGGATTCGCATCCACATTGTATTCTTAGTACTTTACTGTTCTGCGGTTTTGCGCTTTTTGGCCCTGCGCTGATTCCTGGTTTTTCATGAGTGCTCTAGAAAGCCTGCCAAGGCTTTCATAGGAACCGACCCAGTTCCTCACTCGTATAGGTAGATTTCCATCAAGTGTGTACTGCAGTTTAGACACACCACCTCAAGATTTGGGATATGGATTCTATTAAGAGCAAAGCTCAACCTTCTCACTGTAGTAGTTGTATTCATAAATACAGTACTATCTAGTCATAGGAATGGAACATCTCAAATACAATAGTCGATAGTACACAAAAACAACCAGTGACTTGTTCTTACCCCTATGAACCTAAGTCATGGGATCACCAATCAAATGGTGGGGTTACCATCACTCTTGTTTTCTGTTTTAGGCATAAGTCCCATTCCCCTCGACGTGTCTTCCACTTGCCTCCTATTAAGTGGTTTGGTCAGAGGATCGGCCAAATTCAACTCTGACCTCACATAATCTAAGGTATAACTCCGGATTTTAACAGCTGTTTTACCACTGTATGTCTTAGACGTATATGTCTACTTTTCCCATTGTAAATCTTGCTCTTTGCTTTTGCGATAGCAGCTTGACAATCACAATGCATAGGCACAGGAGGAGGAGCATTTACACTAATAGGAAGATCCGCTAAGAGGTTTCTAAGCCACTCAGCCTCAGAACATGCCTTCTCTAAGGCGATTAGCTCGGACTCCATGGTTGAACGAGCTATACATGTTTGCTTGGTAGATTTCCAAGACACTGCACCCCCACCAAGGGTAAACACATAACCACTAGTGGATTTGATCTCATCTGAATCTGAGATCCAGTTAGCATCACAATAACCCTCTAACACAGGTGGGGACCCTTTTAAAAGATATCGACCATTATTAATGGTACCTTTTAAGTACTTGGCTAATCTCTCAATGGCAACCCAGTGTTCCTTACTAGGACTCTGAGTATATCTGCTCAGTCTGCCAACAGCATAAGCTATGTCAGGCCTTGTACAGTTCATCAAGTACATTAAGCTACCAATAATTTGGGCATATTCTTTCTAAGAGACACTATGTCCTTTATTTTCTTAAGATGGATATTAGCATCATATGGCGTCGACACCCTTTACAGTCATAATATCCAAATCTTTCAAAAACTTCTCGACATAGTGTTCTTGACACAATGTAAGACCATCTTTTGTCTTTACAACTTTAATACCTAAGATTAAATCAGCTTCACCAAGATCTTTCATATCAAAATTTGAAGCTAAAAATCTTTTGGTCTCATTTATAATATCAAGGTTAGGTCCCAAAATAAGCATGTCATCCACATGAGACAAAGCATAATATAAGAGTTATTAAAAGACTTATAGTATACGCATTTGTCTGCATCATTGATCAGGTATCCATTAGACACCATCACAGAGTCAAATTTCTCATGCCATTGTTTAGGTGCCTGTTTCAACCCATATAAACTTAACTAGTTTGCATACTTTCTTCTCACTACCCGGTACAATATACCTTCTGGCTGTGACATATAAATCTCCTCCTCTAAATCACCATTTAAGAAAGCAGTTTTTCACATCCATTTGATGGATAATTAACTTATGAACTGCTGCCAATGCAATTAAAATCCTAATAGAAGAGATTCGTGTCACAGGGGCGAAAGTGTCAAAATAGTCTATTTCTTTCTTTGGGAGAATCCCTTCGCAACCAACCTAGCCTTGTATTTCTCAATAGAGCCATCTGCTCTTAGTTTCTTCTTAAAGATCCATTTGCAACCTATAGCTCTAGCACCAGGAGGTAAATCAACAACTTCCCAAGTATGATTAGACATAATTGAGGTTAACTCACTGTTGATTGCTTCTATCCAGAAAGGTGCGTCTTTAGAATGCATAGCATTATCATAGGGTATCGGATCATCATCCACAAGAAACATGTGAAAATCATCACCAAAATTGGTGGATATCCTCGCTCTTTTACTCCTTCTCAATTCAAATTCTGAATTTTCAGGAGTCTCAGAGATACGTTCGGTAGTCTCAGAGATACGTTCGGTATGGTTAACAGTTCTTTCGAGACCGAATTTCCAAGGAAAAATAGTTTCGAAAAATCAGCATTTTTGGTTTCCAGAGTAGTATTGACAGTAACCTGGTCAGAGTCACTCTTAACCACCAAAAATCTATACGCAGCACTGTTATTAGCATAACCAATGAACGCACAATCAACAGTTCTAGAACCTAATTTTGACTTTTTAGGTCCTACTAACAGAACTTTGGCGAGGCACCCCCACATTTTGAGATATTTTAGGTTAGGCGTATAGCCTTTCCATAACTCATAGGGTGTCTTGCCAGTTGCTTTAAGGTATTCTGTTCTGAACAAAACAAGCAGATAGGATGGCTTCCCCCCACAAGTTCAGGGGTGCACCTGAACTAACCAGCATAGCATTCATCATCTCTTTCAAGGTTCTATTCTTTCTTTCAGCTACCCCATTCGATTCTGGTGAATATGGAGGGGTAGTCTCATGAATTATGCCAAGTTGTTCACAATGGTCAGCAAAGGGATTAGACTCATATTCACCTCCCCTATCTGACCTAAGCCTTTTAATTTTCCTATCTAGTTGATTCTCAACTTCAGCTTTATATTTCAGAAACATCTCACCTGCTTCATGCTTGTTTCTAAGGAGATATACCTTCGTGTATCTAGAGTAATCATCTATAAAGGTAATATAATAATATTTCCCTCCTCTAGACATTAAGTATCTAAATTCAGCAAGATCGGTGTGAACTAAAGAAAGCAAATCAGTATTATCTCTAGAAACAATAGGTAAACAACCCTTTTTGATAGCTTTAACTTCAGCACATACTTCGCACTTATCATTCGTTGGTTTAGTGATGTTAGGCAATAAACCAGTTTTTCTCATTTCCTTAATATAAGGTGCAGAAACATGTCCTAGTCTACCATGCCACAAATCAAAAGAGTCAACCATGTAAGCAGAAGAAGCAGAATTTTCATTAATAACAGTTTTGAGTACATTCAGAATAATAAACCCTGGTTACAATACCCTTTCCCTATGAATGTCTCATTCTTAGAAAGCACTACCTTGTTGCATTCCATGTTCACTTTGATTCCAGCTTGAACCAACAGCGACACAGAGATCAGATTGCAGCGAATGTCAGGAACATGCAGTACATTACCCAGTGAAAGGATTTTCCCTGAAGTCAAGTTGAGAAGAACTGTGCCTTTTCCCAGGACGGGTACAGGCCTAGAGTCACCCATATAGACTCGTTCTTCTCCATCTTTCACTTGGGTGTACTCTGAGAAAGACTTTAAGTCACCACAGATGTGACGGGTTGCTCCAGAATCAATAACACAGTCTTTTTTCTCAGCCACTATGTTCACAACAGAGACAACAGCAGCAAAGACATCATCCTTCACTATATTAGCTTTCGGAGTGACGTCTTTGTTGTCTCCATCCTTCTTGTGTCTGCACTGAAAAGCATGATGTCCGGGTTTTCCACAAACATAACAATTTCCTTTATTTTTCTTAAAGGACGGAAATTGTTAGTCTTTGGAATAGAAGATTTCTTATCGGTTTTCTTAGGATTTCTCCTAAATCGATTAGAAGCAGAACTGGGATTCCCTTCCACAATATTAGCCTTAGAGTCAAACTCCGTAGCTAATCTTGCGTCAAGTTTTCTGTTTTTCTCTTCAATCCGGACATGAATAATCACGTCTTCCAGACTCATCTGCCTCCTTTTGTGCTTCACCTTGTCCTTGTAGTCTTTCCATGATTCAGGTAGTTTCTCAACCAAACAACCAGAGACGAAAGCATCAGGGAGTTCAATATCCTCAGTTTTCAAATCATTTAAAAGAACTTGAAATTCAATGATTTGAGAAGAGATATCTCTAGAGTCAACAAACTGGAATTTAAGATAATTTCCAATAGCGTACTTTTGAGTACCAGCATCTTCGATTATATACTTCTTATTCATATTTTCCCAGATTTCGTAAGCTGATTTATATGAATAGTATATATCGAAGATCTCATTCGACAAGGTGTTTAGAATAGCGTATCGGCATACCTTGTTTCCTTGCTGCCACTCATCGTGCAGCTTTTGGAAATCATCGAAAGCGTTGGCAGCATCTTCTATGTTTGCCGAATCGAACTCCATAGCCGCCGGCTTTTCAGGTTCAGGTTCAGTCAGGTACTTCGCATAGTTCAGTACGTCCAGGCAGACGTAGATCCTCTCCCTCCAGCGTTTGAAGTGGGTACCGTTGAAAACTTCGATCTTCGAAACGTCAGGTATCCTTGAGCGAGATTGAGCGGATCCAGCAGCAGCGAGATCATTGTTCTGAGAAGCCATCTTTTCTTGAGATTGATGGGGTAGAAGCTTCGTGGAACAGAACTCAGAATCGTTGAGGCGTGTGAATCACTGTCCTCAAGAAAAGATTCGCCCCTTATCGTAACTGTAAGGCTCGAACGGCGACTTTCCTCTAGGATACAACAACGAGTTACAGATAGCAGTACCTATCTGCAACCTACAATCGAACAGGGAAGAAGAGGAACGACTGCGTTTCTGATCTCTCTCTATTTGGTAGTTTTGGATCTCAGCGGGGGTGATTCTCTCTGTGAAGAAAGAATGAATAAATAGAGTTGCAAAACTCTAATACTGTTAGATCGTGCACCAAATCTCAGGAGGAGAATCAGGAACGGTTATGAGACGAGTGGAATGAGTAGTAGCGGTGCGCATTAAGGTTTTCTGGAGCTCCCCTCCAACCCGGGTGCATTCTAGCCCAATGCCTCCCGGGCGCGAGCACCCCCTCTTACTACCCACTCATCACAACCATGTAGAAGGTGTAAACATATATATACCCACTCTCAAGTGTGGGTTTTAAGCGATGTGGGACTAAACAAAAGTCTCTTCCCTTTTGTCTATGGTGTATTTGAAATATCTATAAAGTGGAACTAACAACCAAAAGTTCCAACATACAATACAACTTGAAGGGCGGATCTATGTAGATCCTTGTACGTAAAAAAAAAACATCTTTTCATGCTCATAACTATCTTGTCGAGGGATTGTATAATCAGCCATCAATCAATAATACAAGTTCAGGACTTGGTTTGTTTAAAAAATAACAATAATATCAATATACTATTCTACGTAAGATACATTATTGTCACAGTGTTTAAATTGTGTTTGATGAACAGCTAGGAAAGGGATAAGAGGGAGGAAGAGGGCCCTTAATTCCCTGTGAAGACTTTTGGAACTGCTCTCTCTCTCTCTCTCTCTCTCTCTCTCTCTCTCTCTCTCTTCCCTATACCTGGAAAAAGAGCTCCAACAGAAATGGTGCTCATTTTACTTTTACTTTTACTTTTGGAAAATTCTATTTGCAAATCTACCTTCTCAATTTAGTTTTTCTTCGGACGCAAAAATCTACGTTCTCAAAATAGTTTCTTCAGACGCAAATGTACATTCTCAATATAGTTTTCCAGACACTCTCCAAACAAATATGTAAATTCTTCGTTCTTTCTAATAACTGACGAGTCTCTTCTCTCCCAATTTCCATGTGTGTCACTCGCACACGCATGCTTCTTGTCCAATTCCAAATCAAGCAGTTGATCACATTCCAGTTTTCCAAGCAGCAGCAGATTTATTCAATCCTGTGGACGGAAACGAAATACACATGAATCGAGAACACGTGATGGTCCTTCGTTGATCCGAACCGGATCATAAAGTTAGCAGGGGACTCAGTTTTTGTGGATGCCAGTCCGAATTAATGGAGGCGGTCACGTGTCCTCGTTTTTGCGTACTCGGCTCTCCGTCGGTAGGTTCGTTAGAAATTATTCAATTTTATATTGGACTACTGTTTGTTAATGTTACATCACTGAGAGGAGAAGTAGGAGACAATGTGGAGTCCGTGGCCATAGGTCATGGATTAGCTATGATTCTTGAGGCACCATAGCTATGACACAGAGACATAGTTAGTGATGGCTGTGCTTTGCTGTGCTCAAGATATTCGGAGTGATGAGTCGATACACGCAACCAGCTAACCAATAATTCAACATTATATTATATTATTTTATTTTATTTTATTTTCCCTTTCTGGTGGGGGTGGGGTGGGGCTGGGGGTGGGGGTGGGGGTGGGGGTGGTGGACGGTAGTGACTGTCGTTTTGGCTGAAAAAAAAGAAGAAAACGACATCGCTTATCTCTCCACTGTTCCTTCAAAATATCATCCATAAAACTAATAACCCCCTCATCTTACAACTTAGGGATAGGTTTTTTTTAAGGGAAAATATTAAATCTACATCAAATATTTACAACATTTTTGCAACCTCTCTTTCATTCCTTTTATATATATATATATATATATATATATATAATATAATATATATATTTTTTTTTTTTTTTTTTTTTTTTTGAGAGTGTCTATTTCTTAATGGTACTTCCAAGGAAGTTCGAATCCACGCCACTGCGTCGGGATGTTCCATGTATTCCATCAAGTCTCACCGGGTCCCACCTCTCTCACCTTCTGCTGTATGGGTTCCATCCGATTCTATCACTCCTTCAATAGAAGTTCAACATGTAACGATTGAAAAAAAATTGTAAGCATTTTGTTGTAGGTATAACAAAGCCCTTTTTTAGCCCCCACATGTTCCATTAAAAATAATCGGTGAGAATAAACTATAACCCTCACATGTTAGGAGTAAGATGCGTCATCTTTTCTACTTTATTCTCAGATTTTTCTACTTTCGTTGTAAGCATCTATAGTTGTTAGCTTTGACTGTCTATTTCCCTAAACACTTAAATTTTAGGTTGACTATATTTTGGATCTAAGAAATAATCTAGAATTTAGATCCTGAGACGTTCATTCGTATCAACAATACAAAATTTGTTAATTAATATTTTAGTATTAATTAAACTTGGAATTTCAAAAATATTTTGTTTTTTAAATTCGGATTTAATTTATTTGTTAAGAGATTTTGAATGATCAATATGTGTCAATCGTAGTCTCAAGATCCAACTCTTAAGATAGACATCTTCAAGACTCAAACTCAAACGCTAATTTTTAAATATTTTTGAAATCCAAAGTCTAATTAACCCAAAAATTTCAGCCCATGTACTGATCATATAATGTTGAAGATAGTCTAGTGGTGCTAATAAAAAATATTATGGACGTAGTTCTGAATTCCAATTCGAACAATACTAAAATAGAATGGGTCTTGAGAACAACTGTCATCAACGACTAACTTTATTTAAAAAAAAGAAAAAAAAAAACATAATGTATGGATTATACTAGCCATGAATCCTAATTTAGTGTCGTAAATGAATAAGCTGCTCTATGCTATGTTAGAGTAAGTTGACCTAAAGAATATGTGCTTATGTGAGATTCTTTATTCTCCTCCCCATATTTGTTTTTGTATACTTAGATGCACTGCACAAAGATTTCAATTGCGTGTTGGATCCTATGCCAACGGAAAGGAACGGCGTGACGAGTACTTTTTCGTTTGCTTCATATGCAACAAAGCCATCCAGTCCTGTGGGCCCATATATGTACGAATAAAAGTTTTCAGACACGTGGGCCTGCACAAAACTATAAAGCCATCATCTCCAATGGGGGTTTCTATCTCCAATGGGGGTTTTTATTAAACTTATTTGTTTTAGAAAAAAATTCCCTTAATGATAATTTCTATCAGAATTTCTATTCTCGGTTGCATAGGTGTAGAATAAAATTTTTTTTTTATGAGAGTTTCTACATAAAAAAAAGTTTATAAAGTGTTTGCATCTCTCATACCAATTAGCATTAGACCTACACTATTAAACTGTTCCTTTACTCTTGTAAAACGTAATCGAAATAGAGAACCATAGAAGATATATTTGTTTGTGTGCATATGATACAAATTTTGTCAATTAAAAATTATAGGCCACATGGGAGTGTTTATCTTCCATATTTCTATGATAGAAATCCAATTTAGAAATCATAGGCCCACATCGTTAGATGGATCCTTTGATTTTCTCTTCCTTTTTTAGATTAAGCTGACCGAAAGAATATAGTGTTTATAAGTGAGAATAAGTCGTTCACATCAACATCTTGTTTTCCTTTTAACAAAGATATTTCTGCTCAGTCAAAGGTTCTTATTATGTTTTCATATTTGTATTACATACTTATGCACGGCTCAAAGATTACTTTGACTCTTGGATCCCATAACGGAAAGGATACGAAAAAAGATAAGGTGCAACTCGAGCAGATTGGATCGGACTTGAGGTCAATCCGAACCCAATTCGGTAAATCATAAGTCTAGTTCGAACCCAAGTCCGATCCGACCTCGGGTTAAACATATGAAGTCCAAGATCAAGCCTGAAGCGGTTGGGTTGGAACCGTCAAGTTTATCGGACTCTAATATAATATTTAAAATAATTTTAAACAAAAGTAATATTAAACACATACTCAAATAGCAATCAAATCTTGATCATTCAAAATACAAACTGAAATAAAATTTAGGATAAAGAGTTGAAGAGTTAGGTGAAAAAATGTAGGATTTAAACTATATATATATATTATAGATATATATATATATATATATATATATATATATATATATATATATATATGCAATGACTTCCAACTTAGTGGTTAAGAGAAATGCTTACGGCTCTAGTGGTCAGAAGATCGATTGCCGGTGGAAGCGTTTGCCACAATTACTTGCGTTTGTCACAATTACCTTCTTATATATATATATATATATATATATAATATATATATATATATATATATATAATAATATATATGCAAATGACTTCCAACTTAGTGGTTAAGAGAAATGCTTACGGCTCTAGTGGTCAGGAGATCGATTCCCGGTGGAAGTGTTTGCCACAATTACCTGCGTTTGTCACAATTACCTTCTTTATATATATATATATATATATATATATATATATATAGGTAGATTCTTAATGCAGTAGCTAAGATTCGGAGCTTGTTACGTCTCAGCAACAAGAGCCGTCTCAGCCACAAGAGCTATAGCATTGAGTCTGTAAATTTTTATATTTAGAATGTATAAACTCGTTTTTGTTGAATAATAAGCTTAAAGATTTTACATAATTTTTAACATTTGCCACCAAGTATTATTTTATATTGTTTGATCATTTTCTATTTTTTTTCATACAAATCTATCATATTCTAAAAAAAAAAAACTTTTGTTATAAATTTGGATCCCAAGATAACATTGTTATGGTTGAACTCCATCTATTGTGAATGCTCTAAGACATGTCCTTAAGCTAGACTCGTGTAAATGGAGATAGAGTGCAAATCAGGTGAATGAGAAAAGTGTTTTCTGTTTTTTCCTGTTAATTTAAATTATGTAATTTTATTTTTATTGTCATAAAACCTACGCTAGATTTAGCACAAACTCTTTTTGGGATCCTTCTCTTTATTTTATTTTTTGAGAAAACATATAAAACTTATGTTCTAAAAAGCAGTAGATAAAATTGTTTCTTAACACACACTACTTTTTAATTTATTTTATAAATTAATTTATTTTGGAGACATCTTTAAAAGAAAAAAGAAAAAAAAAACTGCTTTCAAAATTATTTCTCCTTTCTGATAAATAAAAGTAGTAATGTACGTCAAACCCAAGGCTGACTGATAGTCTGATACGTAACCAACATGTGCCGAAAAAATTGACGACTATAACCTCAATGAGGTCACGTCTTAGGTCGTGTTGTCTGATTAAAAGCTCATCCGTGACAACAAAAAGATGACCTAAGTAACTCTTTTTCTTCCTACTGTCACAAGAAAATTATGTTTGGCAACTTAATTTTTTTTTTTTTAATGGTCAATGCTCTAATAATTCAAACCATATAAAATTCAAAATTTGGATTAATAATAATAATAATAATAGGACTTTTCCACGTACCTGTAATTCCCTTGGCAAGTAGTCTCGTCAGGGTTGAGACTGGCGTCTTTACTTTTCCCGTGTTGTTGGCTCGGAACTGCCCTCTTAGACCATCTCCAATGGGGGTTTCTATCTTTCCTATTTCTATGGAAGAAATCCATTTTAGAAAAAATTTCTTCCAATGGTGATTTCTATCACCATTTCTATCCTAGGTGGCGATAATGTATGATAGAAACTTTCTAGGAGGGTTTCTACATGTAGAAACTCTCATAGAAATTCTTCTATCTCTCATGACACCACACCATTAAATTGGTCTTTTTACTATGTGACACATAGGATAGAAATGGAGAACCATTGGAGAGCATTTTTGTATGTCTACAATTTATGTAGAAACTCTTCCAACTAGGATAGAAATCTTCTTAAAGTACAATGCCAAGTAGGATAAGAACTCAATTTTAGAAATCACCATTGGAGATGGTCTTAGGAGTTACGCAACCTTGCTGCAGCCTTCATGGTTTTAAAGAAATGGAGTACATCTCCTACGCTGTTGTGCTTTTCGAAAAAAAAATGATTGTCACGTAGGAATTGTTATTCCTGGGACTTGATCAAAGATGGTAAAACAGATGCAACAAAGATCTACGATGATACAAATACCAAATAATCTGATTACAATATGGAGGAGGGAAATAGAGAAGAGAAGATCTCTCGTTCTTCCTTGCAAACGTGTTACAATTGGGACAGAACGAGTTACAATAATTTAGGAAGAGATGAGAAGAAGAACAATACTGAGGTGTCAAAACACCGTTGCTCAAAGCAAGATTCGCCCCACACGATCTGCTTCCAGGAACCAGCAAGTTGAAGAACTTGTGGAACGCTCGAAGTCACCTCTGTTCTGACTCCTCGGATGGACTTGCAATGGCGGCAGCAGCTCTCTCTCTTTCTCCTTTTCTGACTTATATTTTCGTAGTAACCACAAAGGAGGCCAGAAAAGAGTATTTATAGAGAGAGGGTGGAAACCCTAGCCGCCTCTTCAGTTATGGAAAGATTGAATCAAATCCAAAAAAGATAGCAACGAGATTAATTCAATCCCACAAATATAGGAACGAAATTAATTCAAATCCCACAAAGATAGGATCTGAATTAATCGCATTGATTCAGCCTTACCATAACTGACTTGTAATCTGCACAGTCAGCGGAGTCCTCCATGCGCAGCAGCAGCAGCAGCCTGGCCGCATGAGCCTCATGGCCGCAAGGACCGCATGGCCGCAAGGACCGCATGGGCCGCATGGACCACATGAGCCGCATGGCCGCATGGACCGCATGGGCCGCATGGACTACATGAACCGCATGGACGCATGAGCCGTATGGCCACATGAGCCGCATGGCCGCATGGACCGCATGGGCCATGAGCCGCATGGACGCATGAACCGCATGGTCGCATGAACCGCATGAACCGCATGTGCCGCATGGACCCCATGGCCGCATGAGCTGCATGAGCCACATGGCCGCATGAGGCTGCATATGAGCCCATGCCGCATGCCGCATGAGCCGCATAAAGACCGCATGACTGCTGACGTGCTAAGTGCAAAGTGCGCCAACAAAACGTCACATTACGCCTCATGAGCCCGAGTCGAGTCGCTAAGCCCCTTTGGGGCTTAGCTCCAAATGGAATTAATCCAAGAGAATGACAAAAGCATTAATGCTTAATCCTTGGAGCCTTATTCTTACCTCCTAGTAAAATCACCCACATGGTTCCCTCCTTAGGGTCACCACCCCATGTGCATCTCTCAACAACACAACCAAGTATATATGTTGAGATAACTCATGGTGCATTTCCGATGTGGGACTAAAATTTTACAAGGCATGTTGAGAGCAAGCTCTCTCCATATAAAGAAAGCACCAACAATCTCCATATATCACAACATATATATGTGTCAAGGGTTGAGCGTTCCCTACAGTAACTGTCCATTTTGCATTAGGATAGATGTCGCTGACGACTTGAATCTTCCCGTATGGGTTAAATAACAATGTGATACAAGAATGGACTACGCCTTGAATTCTGCACCACAATTGTAATTCTTCCCACTCAAAAGTGTAGTTACGTGTGCTTCTGGCTGCACATTAAAGGCCTTGTACCAGCCTGATTTCAGTATAATTTTGGGCGTCTACAAGTTTACCCTCAAGAGACGGCCTGATATCTCTTTCCATACACTATAGGTGAGTTCTTTATTAAAGAGATATGGCATGAAGCCTTGCGCTTCCTTGCGGTGCTACGCCGCTATGACATGGCCTGAAGCCGAGGCATTACCCCTACCTGGGAACCTCATCGTAGTGTCATACTACTGTAGCATGAGGTCTCATCCTCTTTGTAGTGCCAATCTACTCAGCATGAAGCCTAAGGCTTCCTTGCGGTGTTACGCCGCAACGACATGGCTTGCAATGCCGAGGCTTTATCCCTACCTGGGTACCTCATCGTGGTGTCGTGCCACTGTAACATGGGGCCATCCTCCCCTTTGTAGTGCTGTCTACAACTCTTTAATTACGTCATACAACATTAGGCTACCTGCCTATTTGCGGTGCTACGCCGCTGTGACTTGGCTTGCAAAGCCGAGGCATTACCCTACCTGGGAACCTCATGGTGGAGTCACCCCACTGTAGCATGGAGTTTCACTCCTTGTAGTGCTGCTCTACCGTGTTTCCTGTAAAGCACACCAGGCATTCACTCAGCCTGAGAACTCATTAAGGCGTTTAAGCCAACCTTCTACAGGATTTGTTTTTTTTCGCAGAAAAATACATAGACAACAGTGGTTATGGGTCCGTATCCCTTCCATGTTCCAGAGAACAAGTACCCACTGTTACCTGATAGTTTCCCAGTCAGTGATCCTCCTTTGAACCAAAAGTTAGATGCCTAGTAGATTTCTCTTTGAACTAATAACATAAAACTTTATGGTAGGATTACAAAGACACACTATCAGAATGCCTTCAAGCCCATTTTACAAGCTGTGTCATCGACCAACTGGCGCTTGAGGCCCTTTGTGAACGGATCTGCCAGGTTCTCCTGACTCCGAACATCAATCACTGTAATTATACCTCTTTTGATAAGATCGTGTACTGCCCTGTGCTTCAACCGCACAGTCCTCTTCTTCCCGTTGAAGAGGTCATTTGATGCCACCGTCGCAGTCGCCTGGTTGTCACAGTATATCGGTATTGCCGGTATCTGAGCCCCAACCACTGGAAGATCTTATGAGCTCCCGAAGCCATTCTGCTTCATCTGCTGCAGCTTCAAGTGCATAGAATTCAGATTCCATGGAGGAACGAGAGAGTATAGTCTGCTTCTTCGACTTCCATGATATAGCAGCTCCACCCAAGGAAAAGTTATATCCACCTGTGGATCTCTCGCTTTCCACCTCTGCACACCAGCTAGCATCACTGAAGCCTTCCACTACTGTCGGATACCCGTTGTAGTGCAGTGCATATGTCTGAGTCTTCTTGAGATATCTCATCACCCCTTCACAGCTTTTCAGTGCTCGACCCCTGGGTTGCTTGTGAACCGACTCTGCATTCCCACGGCGAAAGCTATGTCAGGCCTTGTGGCAGTGGTTGCGTACATCAAACTTCCGATAACGCTAGAATACTCCAGCTGCCTGACGCTTTCCCTCGAGTTTGGCTTCAGCTTCTGATCACACCTGTATGGCGTATCGATCCCTGGAAGATCCTTATACCCATAGCGTGTGAGCATCTTCTCAATATAGTGAGATTGTGACAGCGCTACTCCAGTGTCTGTCCGCATGATCTTTATGTCCAAGATGACATCTGCATCCCCCAAGTCCTTCATACTGAACTTGGTTGAGAGGAACTTCTTTGTCTCTGTGACACAGCCTATATCTGTACCTAGGATTAGCATGTCGTCCACGTACAGACAAACGATGACTCCTCTTCCATCAGCGAACTTTGTGTAAACACATTTGTCCGTCTCGCTGACTCTGTAGCCGTTTGACCTAATAACTTTATCAAACTTCTCATGCCACATCTTGGGAGCTTGCTTCAAACCATACAATGATTTCACCAACTTGCAGACTTTGTCTTCAAGACCTTTGACGACAAATCTATCTGGCTGTTGCATGTAAATCTCTTCGGTCAGCTCCCTATTCAGGAATGCGATCTTTACATCCATCTGATGTATCACCAACTTATGTATAGCTGCTAGAGCGATTAACATCCTGATGGTGGTCATCCGATTACTGAGCGTACGTGTCAAAGTAGTCTATCCCCTGTTTCTGAGAAAATCTCTTGGCTACCAGCCTGGCCTTGAACTTGTCAATAGTTCCATCTGCCTTCATCTTCTTCTTGAAGATCCATTTACATCCGATGGTCTTTTTTCCTTCGGTAGATCTACCAACACCCATGTGTTATTGGAGGTGATAGAATCAAACTCGTCATTCACTGCCTCCTTCCAGAAGATAGCATCTCTGGTCTTCATCGTCTCATCATAGGTAAGCGGATCTGCTTCCACATGATAGGTGGCAAAGTCATCTCCGAAGTCTTTCGGTCTCCTCGCTCGCTTAGCTGACGGCTCTGCGAGTTCTGGTACAAGAGTTGTTTCATCAACAACAGCTTCTTCTTGGACTACTGGCCCGTATGAGATTTCAGTCTCATTTGCACCTACATCATTTTCCGGAATGTCCGAAAGAACAATGTTTTTGTCTTTTGCAAACTTGTCTTCAAAGTATTCAGCATCGCGAGATTCGATGATATGATTTGACTCAATATCAAGAAATCTCCTAGCATCACTCTTCTCGGCATACCCCAGGAAGATCGCCTTCGTAGTCCTTGTCCCTAGCTTCTGAATCTTCAGATCTTGGAGCTTCACATACGCCAGACACCCCCACACTCGAATGACATTCAAGTTTGGTCTGACTTTGAACCAGAGTTCATGAGGAGTTACGTCCGAAGTTGCATATGGCACTCTATTTAGAATAAAAGTGGCCGTCAATGTAGCTTCTCCCCAGTAGCATTTAGGAAGACCCGCGTTAGCAGCATTGAGTTCATCATTTCTGTCAACGTTCTGTTCTTTCTCTCCGCTACTCCGTTGGATTGAGGAGAATATAGAGCAGTAGTCTCGCATATGATTCCATGTTCTTTGCAGAACGATACAATTTATGAGACCTGTACTCCCCACCTCGATCACTTCTTAACCTCTTTAGTTGTTGTCCAGTCTGCCGTTCAGCTTCGGCCTGAATCTCTGAACTTCTCGAAGGCTTCGTCTTTAGACTTGAGCAAGTAGACGAACGCGTATTTTGAGAAGTCGTCGATGAAGGTTATGAAATACTTCATCCCGGCCTTCGTGGAGAAATGTTTGAAGTCACAGATATCGGAGTGCACAAACTCCAGAAGATCTGTGCTTCGATTGACCCGATGAAAGGGTTTCCTTGTGATCTTCGTCTGAGCACACACTTCACACTTCTCCACCTTACCCCCACATTTGGAGATAAGTCATAGACTAGACATTTTGTTAATTCTTTTACAGTGAACATGTCCTAGTCTATTATGCCACAACTCAAGGAATAATCAGAAAATGCAACTGCATTAATGTCATCAAACTGGTTGACAAGCTAAATTTTAAACATTCCTTCGGTTTGATAAGCCTTCCTGAAGTATGTTCCTTTCTTGGACATCACCATCTGACCAGCATTGATGTCCATCTCAAGCCTGTGTTGCAGAGCAGGCTCCCAGAGATCAGGTTCTTGGCAATCGCCGGAACATGCTTCACACCTTGAAGCGTCAGAGTGTTCCCAGAAGTGAGTTTCAGTTCCACATTCCCGATCCCCAGAACTTCAGCTTGGGCCTGGTTCGCCATGACAACCTTCTCAGATATCGGCTGGTACGTGGCGAACCATTCCTTGTCAGAACAGACATGGCAAGTCGTACCAGTGTCTATCCACCAGTCAGAGTCAACCCCCACAGTTGTGACCTGTGCGATCATAGCAACAAAGTTAGAAACTAATGAAACCTTATTAGGCTCACCTTTCTCTGATTGTTAGGCTTAGATCTGCATTCACTCTTGTAGTGGCATTTCTTGCCACAATTGTAACAAGTCACGTGGGACTTAGTCTTCTGTTGCTTGAATGAAGGACCCTTCACTTTTAGATTAGTGAAGTCCTTCTTCTTGGGATGAGAAGCCGCCTGCTTCCCCTTGGGATCTCTCGTCTGCACTAGATTGGCTTTAGCCAACTGTTTGGACAGAGTGTCCACCTTCTGTTGGGAACGCATCTCGTCCTCAATATGGATCTCTTGAAGTAGATCTCCCAAGCTAATGTCTAGCTTCTTTCTGTGCATCCTTGCATAGAAGGTACTCCATCCAGCAGAAAGTTTTGAGACGATCCCTCCAACGACAAACTTGTCGGGAAGGGGCATCTCTTCGTCTTCCAGTTTCTGACGTAGCTTCAGAAATTCCTTCACCTGTGGCAACATGGACTTCTCGTCCTCAAAGAGCAATTTGTGATATTTTTCAACCACAAACATTTTGCTCCTGTTCTTGTCTTCTTCATACAGTTTTTCCACAGACTCCCATATGTCTCTGGCAAGTTCCTTCTTCGAGTAGGATTTTGCCAGGGAGTCCTCCATAGCATTCAGGATGAGAAGACTGCAGATGCTATTTTCCCTTCTCCATTTGGCCTGGAGTTTGGTAGCCGCATTGATTGCGGCAGTAGATCCAGTGTCTGGAACAGAGGATTCTTCCTCCAAGAGAACATGATCAACGTCTTTTAGTTGAAGAGTTAGATAAACCTTTCTCTTCCAGACTTGATAATGCTCTCCATCGAACTTTTCCAACTTGCAGTAGTCCGATTGGACGAGCGAAGCATTAATGTTTTCCATCTATAAGGATCTTGCTTTAAGATTGTTAGTCCCGAGGCTTGATCAAAGATGGTAAAACAGATGCAACAGAGATCTACGATGATACAAAAAACCAAATAATCAGATTACAATATGGAGGAGGGAAATAGAGAAGAGAAGATTTCTCGTTCTTCCTTGTAACGTGTTGCAATTGGGACATAATGAGTTACAATAATCTAGAGAAAGATGAGAAGGAGAAAATTGTTGGGGTGTCAAAACACCGTTGCTCAAAGCAAGATTCGCCCCCACACGATCTGCTTCCAGGAACCAGCAAGTTTGAAGAACTTGTGGAACGCTCGAAGTCGCCTCTGTTCTGACTCCTCGGATGGCCTCGCAATGGCGGCAGCAACTCTCTCTCGCTTTCTCCTTTTTTGACTTATATTTTCGTAGTAGGCACAAAGGAGGCTAGAAGAGAGTATAAATAGAGAGAGGGTGGAAACCCTAGCCGCCTCTTCAGTTATGGAAAGATTAAATCAAATCCCAAAAAGATAGCAACGAGATTAATTTAAATCCCACAAAGATAGTAACGAAATTAATTCAAATCCAACAAAGATAGGATCTGAATTAATCGTATTGAATCAGCCTTTCCATAACTGACTTGTAGTTTGCACAGTCAGCGAAACCCTCCATGCGGCAGCAGCAGCCTGGCCGCATGGACCGCATGGCCGCATGGACCGCATGGACCGTATGAGCCGCATGAGCTGCATGGACCGCATGGACCGCATGGCCTCATGGCCGCATAAGACCGCATATGAGCCGCATGCCACATAAGACCGCATGGTCGCATGACGTGCTAAGTGCAAAGTGCGCCAACAAAATGCCACATTACGTCTCATGAGCCCATGAGCCCGAGTCGCTAAGCCCCTTTGGGGCTTAGCTCCAAATGGAATTAATTCAAGAGAATGATAAAAGCATTAATGCTTAATCCTTGGAGCCTTATTCTTACCTCCTAGTAAAATCACCCACATGGTTCCCTCCTTAGGGTCACCACCCCATGTGCATCTCTCAACAACACAACCAAGTATATATGTTGAGATAACTCATGGTGCATTTTCGATGTGGGACTAAAATTTTACAAGGCATGTTGAGAGCAAGCTCTCTCCATGTAAAGAAAGCACCAACATGATTTCCAATAGAAAAAAAATTAAAGAAGATCCAAATAAGAATTTACTTTACAACATTAAGTATCCACGTTTTCTTTCGATTTCTTTTTGGCATTTTCAGAAACCGAAAAAATAAATAAAATAAAATTGTATTATTTCAAAGGGAAAAAAATGATTTCCTTTCCTTTCCTTTCCGCGGACCATACGAGGCTAAGTAGAGTCGTTAGTGTATGTATGGTGGGGTGAGGATGATTGGTTTAGTGAAGGGATCAATTTACATGTTGAATGGAAATATTGTTCAAAGGATATCATCAAAATCTTGATTCAAAAATTCAGTAAAAAATTTGCATTCTAAAATAAAAAAAAAGTGAGTCAAAATTGATGCCTTTAGACATGAAAGCATATAGGGGTATGATTAATTCAATATGTGTGTCTCACTAAGACCTTCTTAGAGTGCCAAAATCTACTAAAAAATTACTCACTAAGATTAATTCAAAATGTGTGTCTCACTAAGACCTTTATCGACTTATACATGACTCAATATCCAACAATTCTCGCACACATACTTCCTATACCTTTCTTCAATCCGAGTCACGCTCGTGCTTTGGTTATCTTTCGACACGAACAACTATACTTTTGCCTAACTCAATCGTACAACAACTTAATTCGTAGGACGGCCAAAGGCTATGCCAAGCCTTGAACGATGGGACCGTGCATACTTTATCAAGCATTTATACGTGCGACGCCTATAATTTAGGCTAAGTTCACAGCTTTGTGGCAACTTAAACCAACTTTCTTCTTCCAAGCCACGAGACGAAGGACCGAGTGTCATTTCGAAAGCACAACGTGCAACACTTCTAAGCCGATCGTGGGACCTTTCTATATTCTTAACTCAATCAACCCGACTTGGGATTATTCCCTTAGCTATGTGGATTCGTCTCTTTTATTATCAAGCCTACCTGTGCATTTAAAAACATTCGATTTATTAGTACGAAGGCCAAGCTGAGGCAAGTTCACCAAAGCCACCCACCTGAACGAGAAGTCGTCTCGACCATGCGGGTCTTCGAGCAAGCCGTTGCATGGCTAAGTTACGTTGTTGGCGTTTCAATTCCTCTAATTGAGCTGAGCGGGACAGGGCATTACAACGCCAACTCGCCAAGGGCCGTTCCATCGACGGCTCATTACCATTGCCCTTCTTCGAGGGCTTCGCCTTCTCCATAGGCGATGCGGGTTGCTCCTCGTTGTGGATGATCTCGGATGTAGACATGGCGACGATCGACCTTTGCTCTAATACCACTAGTTATGGACTTAGTATTTATACTAGCACTTCGTCCCGTACGGTAAACTATCTTCCTTCTCGAAGACTCGTGCAAGCCTTCTCAACCCGACTTAGCTAGATCACTAAGAAAATTAAGAAGAGTGAAGCAAGACAGAGACTTGTAACTATTCTTTATTGACTTGGAGAATGCTTACAAGTTTTGGTCGCGAGGAACAAATAAGGCCTTCCCATTGTTTGTAGTACTCATAGAGCTTTACATGGAAACTTCTTGAAATGAATATTCTAGGGATTATTCTCCTACTAAATAAGGATAAAGGAAGCTTCTAGTCCTTCTAGAAAGGTTATGGGCCATCCAGAAGGATCTTGGGGCCATCTAGAATGATCTTGGGCCTTCAGAGAAATCGACCGTCTTCTAGAGAGTTCCGCCATCTTCTAGAATGTTATGAAAGCTTCCCGCATAACCTTGGTCCGTGAAAAGGTTATACAACTTGGCCTCGGACGGGGCACAACTTTTCGGACGTTACATAGAGGTCGTCGGCAAGTGAGTATACTTCTAGATACTCCCCCTCCGATACTATCATAGTATTATGTCTTCCCATTCAGATAGCCTTCGCAAATGAACGATCATCTGGAAATGGACTTCAGTGAGGATTTGATATACAATTTGGCTAGGTTGTCCTGGGATTGATCTACTTGACTTTAATATTTTGTAGTTGTCGTTGATGATATAAGAAAAAAAAGCTCTGGCGCAATGTGCTTGGTACGAAATCCCCTGATATAGCCTTTCTTCATGTGGTCAATGCATGTGGCGGAGTTTTTATATATTATCATCATGACAATATTAATAGAAGAGAATTCGCTCGCACTCCGAGTATGCTCAATTACATTTTGCAACCGTATATACTCCCGGGTGGTATCATGAAGGACGATGAGGTATGCACGATTTGAAGAATTAGCGACCATGGTTTGTTTTGTATACTTCCAAGATATCATTGTACGCCACTTTGGGATCTTTCCATGTGTGGGTCTGATAAATAATTGGCATCGGCATATCCGAGAAGGAAAACAACATTTTGAGGATCAAGAGAATTTGATCCATTCTGAGATACATAATGATAAAACAAGCCAATTTTTGTAGTACCACTAAGGTAACGAAAGATGTCTTCAATGTCATTTCATTGTTGACGTGCTGGTAAGTTAAATCTAACCAAGATATTCACAACAAATAAGATGTCCGATCTAGTGCGTTGAGCTAAGTACAACAATGTACTTTTTGTACCTGAATATGGAACATTAGGTTCCAATAACTTTTCATCGACTTTCTTACGACGGAATGAGTCTCGTTTAGCATCTAGAGAATGGACGCTTATGAATAGATTCGAATGCTTCACTTTGTCCATGTTAGACCGAAGAAACACGTTTATGGTGTAACTCGACTGGCAAAACATCACTGGTATAATGCAAGCAGCATACCTAAATAGAATCGCGTTATCCCCAGTTCATTCATCTCAATTTTCGGATTTATGTGCAAAACAATTATCACAAGCTCTTTAGGAGTCCCGATGAGATTCATGTCATCGACAAACACTGCTACAATCGCAAATTGAGAATGTAAATTCTTAATAAATACACATGGACATACTTCATTATTCACATATTTCTAATTGGTCACAATAAACTTATATGGTGTTTGTTTTTTGCATTATATAGTGACGAAACTTTAAACTTTAAAGTGCTAAAACAAGTGTCGGACGCACCAACTTAAAGTGTTTATTTTTGTACCTTACAGTGTTCATTATTAAATAGTGATGTATTGTATAAGTGATAAATTGTAATCTCAAATCTTGAGCTAACACTTAGCTTGTAAATACAAAAAAGACCATTTTAACCTTCAACAAATTTAGTTATTTTTAAAAGATGTAACAACTCTAATAATTTTTTTTTTTTATTTCTAGACACAAAAAAAAAATAGTTTCAAACTTTTTAAATTATCAAATAATTTTTAGTGTCCAAAATGGACATCTGGCTTAAAATTTTATAGTTAAAAATTTTCGGTGCCCAAATAAAACTATTTGTCAAATTATTAAATAAATTTCTATTTTATGTTAATTGAAGGTGAACTTGAGGACGTAATAGTTTTCCGTTATGTTGATAAAAGTATTTGAGGATGAACTTATATTTTTCATTTGTAGTAAAGTTGTGTTTAAAATAATGTTATAATATTTGAGAACAAAATAGTCAATTCATATTTTTATAATAACACTACAAATAAATAAAACAAACAACATGACTTTAAAGTTTATGGTGTATAATGGACTGACGCGGCCCGGGCCCGACACGATCAAATTCGGGCTGGGCCGGCGCAGACCCGGTCAATGGGTCAACCCAGCTCACCACAAGGAGCATACGGGTTCGGGCTGGAGTCTTAATCGTGGCATGTAGGACCGGTCCGTCCCAAAATCCGGACCGAAATGAGCTTGCCCCCCAACATGGTCGGCCCAGCACGGATCGACCCAGGGAACGAACCTGGTCATAGGATCGATCAATCCAGTTCTTCCTCACCCCTGGCCCACCTCTATTAATATTTGGGGAGTATTTTACAATATACCCCCATTATATCCTTGTGAGGGATATTTAGGTGAAAACTCTCCCAACAACCATATTATAAGGGAGATAATTTTACCAAAATACTCCAAAATCTTAGCCGTTTGTGAACGTTATTAAGGGATATTTTGGTTTTTTGCTTATAATGACCAAAATATCCCTATAATAACTATATTCTAAGGGTATTGTTTGTAATTTGGCACCCAAAAATTTATATAAATATGACATAATTCATCCAAATTTACCACAATAATTTTTTCCCCTCTTCTATTACTTACAAGCAATCTAGTGATATTCGATAAAGAGGCTATTTTTTTTTGCTGACATGAAAAATGGACCACCACCACAGCAATTACAAGATCAACAACCTCAACCCGTGCCGCAACCTCATGGGGTACAAGGGTCTTAACCCGTGCTCCAACCTCAGGGGGATGCAAGGACCTCAAATAGCGCAACCTCAGTGGCAACTGGGCTACGAATAATGGATGAACAATAATTGGATGAGATAAAAAATTTGACACCAGCTCATGAGAGTTTATAATGTGTGATACCGAAGGAAATATCTCGCGTGAAATTCTTCTTGAATGCTTGCATTATGGAAAACAACTCCAATAAAGTCTAATTGTGGCATAGAAAATCTACATAGGCATCTAGATAAGTGAATCTATTGTAAAGCAAATAAATGGAGATAGAAAAATGGAGGAAATTGTTTCTTCATTCACTTGTCTCAATCATCTTGAGAAGAGTCTTTTATATAGGCTTACAATGGAGGTTTAACATCATCATGATAATTAAAAGAGAAATGCTAAAAGACATAAGTTATGGATAACCAAATGTCATAGGTTATGGATAACCAAAAGACATAGATTATGTACACCAAATAATAATGTAAATTATCCATATTTACAACACTCCTCCATGGATATTCAACATTAATTAGTTGGTGGTGTATGCGAATTGTTGCCTCGTTAAAACTTTACTAAGAAAAACCCAGTGGGAAAAATCTTAGTCAAGAAAAAAGAGTACGCGCAAAACTCAAAAATATTCTTCAAGAATCATACTCTCCCTCGATATAATGGATTTGCTTAACTTCGTTTGACCACTTTCGTCCTTTAGAGCTCATGTGCATAAAATAATTTTGGTGCAAGTTGCTTATTCGATCTCCTTTGATGAATCCCTCGGAATTGTGTAATGCAAGCCGTATTGTCTTTGAATATTATTGTAGGCTCATCTGTAACTGTGAGTAGTTGATAATTTACTCTTATATGATGAATGATTGATTGCAAGCACATACTTTCTCTTGTTGCTTCTTGTAATGCAATTAATTCTGCATGGTTAGAGAAAGTTGCTACTGAAACTTGCTTTGTTGATAGTCAAGATATAGCTGCATGATAATTAATAAACACATAACCCATTTGGAGCAACCCTTATGAAGGTCAGAAATATGTTTGAGTCTGCACAACCAACTAGACAAGAATTGTTAGTGGAATTATATAAATAAAATAATCTCATACCAGTTGTTCCACAAAAATATTTCAATATGTGTTTAACTATATTCAATATGTAAGTGGAGGTGCAGAACTATATCTAGCTAATAAAATAACAGAAAATACAATATATGGTCTTGTGCATTGGCTAGATATAGTAGTGCTCCAATAGCACTTAAATACGACATTTCTGGACCAAGAACTTTTTTATCTTCTCTATTTGGTTGTAATGGACATTTATCCAAATCCAACCTGCGTACAACCATCGGTCTACTTAGTGGATGTACTTTATCTATTATGAATCAATTCAAAATTCTTTCAATATATCGGAAATGATGCACTAATATCCCATTGGAACTTCGTTCAATTTGCAAATCGAGACCAAGCTTTGTCTTTTTCTAAGTCTTTATTTCAAACTCATTCTTCAAATAGTTTGCAGTTTTCTCCAATTCTATAGGAGACTTGATCAGGTTTTATATCATCCATATATACTGCTACTATTGAGAATTTATTTCCGAATTACTTAATGAAGACACATGGGTAAATTTGACTATTTTGTATCATTCTTTAGTCAAATATATGATAAGACGATTATACCACATTCTTGTCGATTATTTCAACCCATATAATGTTCGTCTAAGATTAGTTAAACACATTTCTTTTGACTTAGTCTCTGGCATTGTAAATCCTTCTGAAATTTTTATATAGATGTCAATATCTAAGTCTTCATACAAATATGCAGTTACAATATCCATAAATCTTATATCAAGATTTTTAGAAACTGCGAGACTAATTAGATATCTAAAGGTAATGACATCCATAACTGAAGAGTATGCTTCAACATAGTCAATTCCAGGTCTTTGAGAGAAACCTTGTGCTACAAGTCAAGATTTATATCTTTCAACTTTGTTCCTCTCACTTCGTTTTCTCATGAAACACCTACTTAAAACCAACATGGTTTATGCCCATTGGTGTTTCTACTATAGGTCCAAACATACCACGTTTTTCTAAAGATTTAATTTTGCTTGAATAGCATCTTTCCAGATTGGCCAATCTTTTATTTGTCGACATTCATTTATACTACGTGGTTCATTTTCACAATCAACATTGTCCTTTGATATTTCAGTAGCTACTGCATAGCTAAATATGTCATTGATGACAAGTGCTTTTCTATTCCATAATTCACCTGAACATGCATGAAATGTCGAGATCTTTTCATTTTCAGGTACATGTGTCTCTCTAGAGGCATCCAGAGGCATTTCAGTTAATTTGGAAACATGCACATATTCATTATTTGTTTTCGGAGCTCCAGCCACTATTGGGCTTTTATCAGGACAAGATGTTTCATTACCTCTCCTCTTTCTAGGAGCACTATCATTCGAACCTATAGGCCTACCACTCTTTTGAGTGTAGTAGTGGATTCATTTGCCGCCTTGTTTGAATTTTGTCCAATTGGAACAATGATTATGGCTGACACATATGATATAGCTACCTTTACGGCATCATTAAATGCATTAGGTAATTGATTTGTAATTTCTTGCAAATGTATCATTCTTCTTATCTCATAATCACATTGTGGAGTTCTTGGAACTTAATGAGATCGATAGAGTAGGCGTATACCATGTCAATTCACGCCGTTAATTAGCAATAGTTTGTTCTATATGAACAATTTGTTGCTTATACCTCCCCCTAATGGCGGAAAGACTCTATCATCAAATTGGCAATCATCAAATCTTGTAGTAAAGACATCACCAGTCATTGATTTTAAATACCTTATTATGGAAGAAAACTCAAAACTAATGTATATTTTTCAAACATCATTGGGGACCCATCTTAGTTCTTTTGGAAGATGAAACTGGAACATATACTGTATATTCAAACTTTCTCAAATATGAAATATTTGGTTGTTTACCACTAACAAGTTGTATATATATAAAATAATATGGTAGGCAATAGGTCTGAATTTAACTAAAGATGCAATATGTAAAATATCATGTCTCAAGCTACAATTTTTAAACTAGATGCACTAGTAGAGGTCTAGTTATAAGTTGAAGATGTTTAATAAATGACTCAACTAACCCATTTTGTGTGTGCACTGGAGAACATAATGCTCTATCTCAGTCACTAATGATGTACAAAAAATATCAAAATCTTGTGAGATGAGTTATGCGGCATTATCAAGACTAATTAATATAGTCGTGTGATTAGGAAACTGAGATCTAAGTTTAATAATTTGGGCTAAAAGACAAGAAAATACAAGATTTTTAGTAGACAATAGACAAACATATGACCATTTAATAGATGCATCTATGAGTATCATAAAATATCTTAAAAAGAACCAATAGCAGGATGAATATGACCACAAATGTCTCCTTATGTTCTTTACAAGAAAGTAGGAGACTCATTCTTAACTTTTACAAAAGATGGTCTAGTTATAATATTCCATTGAAAACAAGAAATATATAGTTGATTCTTCGATATGCAAATATCGTAATTTTCCAATAAATATCCACAAAGATTATCAATGATCCGATTGAACATAGTTTGTCCCGGATGACCCAAAGGGTCATGCCAAATGTTATATAAGACATGATCATTGGTTTTATATTTTGCCACATTCATATTAGATTCAATTATGCCAATGGTGGTGAAATGCAAACCCACCGAAAAATAATATAATTCTTCTAATGTGAGCATTTTGCTTCCAACATTAGATGTGCTACATAATGACACTTTGTTGTTATCATTTCGAGTTTCAATATGGCACCCATTTTGTGTATATCCTTGAAACTTAACAAATTCCTTTATGAAACTACTTGAATATAACACATTCTGCAAATAGGTTTGAGTACCATTAGGTAACATGATGTGTGCTCTTCCAAAGCCCTTAATTATATGGCTGGTCCAGCTATTTTAGCACTTTATGCATGTCAAATACTAACTTTGGCAAAAATTTTGATTCTTCAAATTCATGTGTGTTGTAGTAGTATCTACCAAACACATATCTAAGTCATTTTTCTTGGATATATGTGTTGTAGCACTATCTACCAAACACATATCTAAGTCATTTTTCTTAGATTCTTTCAATCTCTCAATCTCTTTTTGAGTAGCTCGACATTGCTAAATCAATGTCTATCTTTGTCATATTTACGACAATATGCATTACTACTCCATGAAGCAAAATAAAAATATTATGAACTTATATATTATAGCTAGCACAAGTATAATAAGAAAAATTAAGCATTTCAAATGATAATATCATATTATAGAAATGTAACTCAAAATTTATAATATATATTTTTTCAATAAAACAAAACTCTCATGGCCTAGACATTCCATGATGGAAACCAAAATCATGACTTCAAATATAAATAGTTTATAAATACTTGAAATAAACATATATTGACTGAGTGCTCATTCAATAAAAATAAAAATAAAAATTGCATTAGCATCTTCTCGAACTGTTCATTTATAACTCGATTCCCTTTGTTAGAGGGTGTTGTCCACTTGTTCCATTTATTCTTTTGTGAACCATTATTTTCACTTTGTAAGGCTGATAATCATGACCATATCTCTCATATTTTTTTTTCATTCCCTCTTCCACATCCTCCACCACAACCTCTGCTAATTTCAAAATTATTGGCATTTGTTCCAAGAATTTCTATTGACCAAATTGGTATAGAGTTGTGGTTTTTCATGAGAAGTTGTTATTTGCCTCTGCTATAAGGAGACAGTCACCGGTTCAAAGTATTTTATGAAATCTCTTTCACGGTATTATTACTGCAAAGCACATTACTTGCATGAAAAATAGAGAGAATTTTCTCAATCATTTGAGTCTATGTTACTTTTTCTCCGCACAATCTAAGGCAAGGAACAATATTAAACAGATCACAATTATATTATTTAATATTTTTACAGTCATGGTATATTAGATTCAACCATTCACTTTGAGCAGTCAGAAGGATTACTATCCTTTGGTGGTCAAATCTATCATTTAGAGATTTCCATAAATTCAATGGATCATCCTCACATAGATATTTTGTCTTTAAATTATCATGGATATGATGTCGTAGAAAAATCAAAGCCTTGATCTTGGCTTCAGAATTTTATTTTTCTTCTTAATAATATCATCAAGCTTGTTGGACTGCAATTGCAACTTTGCATCCATTGCTATGATAAATAATTATCTCTGCTCACATCAAGAGCTTTGAATTCAAGCTTTGCAAGATTTGACATCTACATGACAGAAATAATTATATTAGATGTAAATTAATAATAAAATTGATAAGCGCTTTCAAGATTACAAAACTTTACATATGCCACAATGTGATGAAACTTTATCAAAGAATATACTTATGTATATCACATATACAACAATGTGGTAAAACGCTATCAAAGAATATTATCTCATGTGTATCACATATACAACAATGTGATAAAACGCTATCAAAGAATATTATGTCTTATGTGTATCACATATACAACAATGTTATCATTATATAATAATATATTTTGGGTATTTTTTATATAATTCGATTCACATATACAACAATGTGAAGTAGTACCTTGTATTATTCAAATAAATTAAATAATAGAAATAACAAATTCACATAACTTAATTTAATGAAATTAACTAATTCGAAATAAGTGAAGAAAATTCAAGATATTTTAGATTAATTTCATACTTGGGTAAAATTAATAAGAAAAAAAAATGTAGAAATGCAATTTATACATATTCTTAAATAGATTAGCATAAACTTTCCATTTTGAATGAAATTTTGAACATGATCAATACATATTTAGATTTAAAACTAAAAGAAAAAAAGTAGATCTAGAAAACTTACGTTCTAATCGATCTATAAATACATAAATCAAACGTGTATTTAATTTTACTAAAACATGTATGTATCTAAGTATATAAGATTAGACTTAACTCTTCAATACCTTTTTTTTTTCCTTAAGAGAACTATTCCTAGAGCATCGTGCTGGTAACATATTATAAAGCAAAGAAATGGAGATAGAAAATTGGAGAAAATTGTTTCTTCACTCACTTGTCTCAATCATCTTGAGAAGAGTCCTTTATATAGGCTTACAATGGAGGCTTAACATCATCATGATAATTAAAGGAGAAATGCTAAAAGACATAAGTTATGGATAACCAAATGTCATAGGTTATGGATAACCAAAAGACATAGGTTATGTATACCAAATAATAATGTGAATTATCCATATTTACAACAGAATCTAATATTTTGCATCTTCTTGAAAAACATTTTTCAATATGTGTTATTACTGTTAGATAGGTATTACAAAGAGAGCTTGAAGAGAGACTCAAACATTAGCTGTATCTAGTATTTCTTTTATGCGATTTATGCTTGAGTTTTTTGCTTTCAACCTCTCTACAAACTTCCTTTATTGTATTATAAAGTATTTGTAAAAATGTTGAAAACAGAAACTTAAACATAAGTTGTATCAACAAACACTCACTTATATAACAAGAATAATATATATTATTAATTAAATAATTTTTGTTTTATTTTCTTACCACTTATTTATATAAATTTTATTATTTTTCTTAAAACCTGACTAGACCTTTGTGGTATTACCATTTTATTGGGCCATTTCCTACAAGCCAACTCTCAACCCGCCCGGGCCCAGCCCGGTAAAACCCAATATGCTCTTTCCCGAGTTCTGGGCTGGATTTGGGTAATGGTTTCCTTGGCCTGAATCGCCTTCCTCTTCGGGCTGACCCAGCCATACCCAAATCTGGTCAAATCCAGTCAACTTTGGGCTCATGCCAATCCGATAGACACCCTGACTTTTAAAGTGCACTATATAGTTATAAAAAAAATAGACAATATTTGCACACTTTAAAGTGCTACTATTATATAACTAGCATATGTGCACGTGCCTTGCACGTATTTTAATATTTTTTAATTAGTTTAGGAAGACTCTTTAGGAAGACCAAAGGGTAGTCTTCCTAATTACTAAGTTGTCCTTATTAAAATTAATGAACTATTTTTAATTAGTATAAGTATGTAAGGGTATTTTCGGAATTCAAAAGTTTCACCATCTAAGTTTTCCTATTATATAGTAGAATAGATAGATTATAATTAAAAAAAAAATCCATTAGTACCGTATTTAAGATATTAAAATGAAATTGAACCTTTTTCTAACAGAAAAAAAAAAAAACCTTATAAAAACCCCTTATCCATTAGTACCGTATTGATATGTTTTCCTTAGGATTCCTTTGGTCCCATAACCAGCCCTACTTCCCAACAAGCCTAACTTCAATAACTAGAAATTGACCCCTTTTCTTAGCATAAGAAAAGCAACAATAGAAAAAGGAAGTCGAATCCATTTGTAAAGAGTTTGAATTTCAAGACCACAGTTACATTCATGTGTGCAAAGGTGTAACCTTTGACTCGAGAAAGTAGAGGAAAGCAAATAGACATATATTCAAATGTCAAGGCCAACGTTCTTTCTTTCTTGCATCTCTAGAACTCATATTAGAATGTACAAACTCAAGAAAATGGAACTCTATTTTGTCACAAAGTAACATCTTCCCATAATTATAATTATGTATACATGACAAGAAGTGTTCGGAAACAAGAGAAGGAAGCAACAAAGATCAAGTTGTCTTTGACATACTTTGGTGAGAATATGTAAGAATTAGTTTGAAAAAAAATTAGAACTAATTTAGTTTACGGATTGATTAATTTAATCGTGCTTCTTCTAGATAGGATTAAATTTTGTTTGCAAATAGAGAAAGAAAGAACCTATGATATATAATAAAGATATTTACAAATTAACAACTATCCTAATTAGTAAGATATTTATGAATTTCATATTGTACTTATTTCTAAGATTCTAGATGTCTGAGTACAAATTTGTAACCAGAATAAAAAATATTTTGGAAGGAGTTATTCTTCATTTTTCTGTTGTTTCTTTTAGTGTTTCCGCTTTTTATATGGTTATATCATTTAAAATATAGATTCTCATGTCTAATTGTATTAGATTAAATTTTAGTTGTTATTAGGTTTAAATTATAGGTTAACTATATTACATTATACAAGTGGTGCACAAACATTGCGTGTACAATATTTTTTATTTTGTTAAAAATGTTCATATACCGAACTCAAGTGACTCTTGTGGTTACCGGGGAGAGGTATAAGCCCCCTTCTGAATGGCAGAAGTTCAGTAGATCGAGCCACGAGAAAGTATTATTTCTTCTATTTATTTGGTAGGAGTTGGGGACAGTGGGCCCAATAGGCATGTAATGCAGCGTGCACAAAATCCCGTGTGTATCTTAGGCTGTGTTTTATTGGGTTTTTTTTTCATGGAAAATTTTTCCATCACAAATTTTCCACCAATGTGTGTGTTTGATAGCCTATATTTTCCATGGAATTATTTTCCAAAAAATTATCATTTTCCACATTTTCTTTCAAAAGTGTGGAAAATGTTTTCTGGCCTAGCCCATAAGAAAATGAATTCCATGGAAAATAACCCCCCCCCCCCCCCCCCCCCCCCCCCCGTTCTCTCTCTCTCTCTCTCTCTCGATAAATCGACAGCCCCCCCCCCGGTTCTCTCTCTCTCTCTCTCGATAAATCGACGCTGTTGGAGAACGCTCTCCCTCGCGCGTGGCCGAAGAAGAAGAAGAGGTACTCCTCTCTCTCTCTCTCTCTCTCTCTCTCCACTTCCTCGGAAATGGCGACGCGAGACGGACTGGTCCTTCTTCTACTTCTCTCCGTCCTTTCTTAGATCCAGTCCGGTCGATCCGTTCGATTTTGAGCTTATGTGATGGATCGTGGGTTCTCGATGGATCGATTGGTTTTTGTAGGGTTTTCGAGCGGATCGATCGGATTAGAACTGGATCTGAGTTTCTGATGATCTATTTTTTTGTCCGATCTTGAACGCTAGTTTTTTTTTAACGAGTTTTCTTCTGATGATTCATTAATTGCATATGATTTGTTCGATCATGGTGAACTATTTGATTTATTGATATATCTATTAATTAGTGTTAGATTAGGATTTCTATTCGAACAGATTAATTTCGAGTCCTATCGGATAAATCGATTTATTTGGTTGGATATTTCTATTGTTTAGGCTTGTTATATCGTTATAATTTTGACTTACTATTAACTCTGATTTTTAGTGTTAGAATGGCGAGAGTACCGAGGCAAATGCAACTTGTCGCTGTGTTTTGGACGATGATGATGCAAGCAGTGGCGATCTATAGTACTATGATGCACCATCATTTTACCCGACGTCTCACAAGGCACCCTCATCGTAATTATAGAGCTGAGAGAGAGATTGCATTGAATCGAATGTTCGGCTTGAGTGACAGGGTATGCCATGAGATGCTTCGGATGAAAATTGGTGCATTCCAACGATTATGTGGTCGCTTACGTGGTTACGGTTTAGCCGATAGCCGGTTTGTGCGAGTTGAAGAACAAGTGGCTATGTTTTTAAGCACAGTTGGCCACGACCATTGTAGCAGGATGGGGGCTTACACCTTTTTCAGGTCTAGCCAAACTGTGAGCCACTATTTCCATAGGGTGCTAAATGCATGTCTTGCACTCTATAGGGACGTCGTCGTCAACGCCACTGCCCAGAACTCTCCCTACGATAAGGGTGACGAAGGCTGGTACCATTACTTTCAGGTACAATGTTTATTTACTATTAGAAAGTTATGTTTTAATTTTTTTAGTTAAAATTAATAGAAAATAGTTTTTATTTTTATAGGATGCTGTGGGTGCCATCGACGGTACTCACATTGCTGCAAACGTGCCTGTGCATGAACACCCTAGGTATCGGAATAGAAAACAAATAATATCTCAAAACGTTTTGGTGGCATGCACATTTGATATAAAGTTTACATATGTGCTTGCTGGCTGGGAGGGGTCTGCGCATGATGGTCGTTTGTTGAGGAGTGCAGTTCTAGACTAACGGTTCCAATTGGTATGCTTTACATCTCGTGATTGTTCATAAATTTAACAACTTAACTATTAACATCTAGATGCATTAATAGTTATCTCTAATAATAGGTAAATACTATCTTGCCGATGCGGGGTTCCCCTTGGTTCCAGGCTTCGTCACACCGTATCGGAGTACGCGTTATCATTGTAGAGATATCGTGGGGCTTCTTCCTCAAAATAGCAGAGAGTTGTTTAACTTTCGCCACTCATCTCTCCGTAATGTTGTTGAGAGGACGATTGGCTTGTTGAAGAAAAGATTTGCTTATCTTAGACACCAACCGTTCCACGATATTGACACGCAAGCGAAGATAGTTCTTGCATGTTGTGCCTTGCATAACTTTTTACGAGTTGATGACAATGATGATCTCTGTGATGAATATACAGAAGGTGATAATTTCGAAAGTGAAGGTGAAGATGAAGTTAACCCTCCACATGTCGATGTACCCGAAGGTGCCCTCGACAATACCCACATCACTGTCACACCTGAAGCTGCGTGGACCAATAAGAGAGCTACGATCGCTAATGATATATGGGATGATTATAATCCCAATACTTATGTGCCAATTGTTTGAACATTATAGTACTTGTTTGAGAATATGAATATGATAGTCTTGTGACATTACAATGATCACATTACAGTGAGACTTTAGCTGCTTTTGTTGTTTGTTTCAATGTTTATCTATACTCAGTGTGGGATGATTAGAATTCAGCCCATGTTTCAAGATACAAGTTTCAGGAAAGTTTGGTAGTAATTATCCTCATGATTAGAATTCAGCCCATGTTTCTTTGTATACAGACCCTATATGGACATGTTGTCCTGCCCACATGTCTGCATACATTCAGGTGACCTTAATATTAAAAGACATGTTGTCCTGTCCTTGCATCTTATTTCATTACACATTGCATCTTATTTCTTTGTATAGTTTGGTATCAGATTTCAGTTGAGGGATGAAAGGCAATGTATCAGTCATATGCATGAGATATGTATCAGTTATAGCCTATGTCTAATGTATCGGCCTTGGGAAGCATCAAATTCCTACACTCAACTTCATGTACCAGTTATGATGGGTTGGGTTATGTATCAGTTTAGAGTTTCCTTAGCATATTGTTCAGTGTTTGGATTCCATATGGTTGTGGAGCAGTGATTCATGGCCCAGGCAATTATCCATCAGTGTTTGGATTCAATTCTGCAGGTATCAAATATATCATGATCATCACTGGGCTTTTTTTTCTTTGTTTTTTTACATGGTTTCATAAACTTCTTATTAAGATGGATATCTCTTTCTTCTTACATGGTTAGTATCTACCTCTTCACCATATTTGTCTTCCTCCCATATAGAATGCACAGATTTTGTTGAGATAGGGATTGGATCTTGGGATAAATTTCTATTGGCTGATTTCTTACATGTTTGGATTCCATATGTTTGGTTCTTACTGCAGTTTAATTTAAACTAGTTAGCTTATGCAGGTTATCTATACTCAGATCAATACTAATGTTTGGTTCTTACTGCAGTTTGACATTCAATTGCTTTACCAGGTCCTGTGTATTACCAGAACTCAGCAGTCAAAACAGGTATTGCTTGGTGGCTCTTAAAACCTGCGGATCTTTTGATATGAATATATATATAAAAGCTGCTCCAAAGAAGCTGCCATTAGAGTATTGCTCTGAGAAAAATAAAAGAGAACCCCATGGGCTTGTCCCTAGTCTGACCTATTCAAGTGTTAAATAATTATTTTAAGCAAGGTTTTGTATCCATGTCAGTTGTATTCAATGCATTGAGACAACACAATACACAGGACCTGGTAAAGCAATTACTCAGATCAATATTTTTCAGAAAAGTTTGATTTATGTGTATGCAACATTGCAACTGAAACATTGCAACTGAAACATGACAAGTTTGATTTATGTGTATGCAACATTGCAACTGAAACATTGAAAGTCGTTGGAATTTGTCTTCATTTCTGTTAGGAGTACTGTTATTGAGAGTGTATTCTTGTCTCAGCTGCAGATTTGTCTTCATGGGGATTGATACACTGTAGGTCTATCCTGTTACATGAGGATTTAGCAGATTTCTTCTGAACCTGAACCTGTAGCTCTTCATGAGTTGGTGTCAGATTTAGGGAACCTGAACCTGAACCTGTAGCAGTATTATGTTGTAACAGTCTCTCCAATTTATGTTGTAACAGTCTCTCCAATGTTGCAGGTGGAAATGAGCCTCGACTTGTAGCAGCTGCAACAGAACAATTGTAACAGTTAATATGGCAAGCCAACAAGTTGGACCCCAAGTCAAAAACAATCCGAGGAAGCAAGTAAGGTGGAGTGAAAATATGGATCAAGTGCTAATCAATGGTCTTCTTGAGATAGTGTTGGCCGGACCAAAACGAACCGAAAAGGGGTTCAAGTCCGAGGAGTTTACAAAGGTTAAAACGCTATACTTTCAATAATATTTGAAATGTGAGTATGCGAATGTATAATTGATGTATTTGATGCTCTACTACAGGTTATAGAGAAAGTGAGGGAAGCATGTCATATTTCTGTTTCTGTTGACAATGTGAGGGGCAGATTAAAGACGTTAAAAAAGGAATGTGATGACATCACGGAATTGTTCAAAATTAGTGGCTTTGGATTGGACCCTAGCGGACGAGTTTCAGCCGATCCCATCACTTGGGAGACATATATTAAGGTAATGTCTCAGTCTTGTAGAGATGTTCAACCTTTTGGTATGGTACTGTCTTTTGGTATGGTACTGTCTTTATTTGAGTTCACAACATCTTGTACAAGTGAGACTCTGCCCATTATATTCATGCCTTCCTTACTGGTCAGTCCATATGTGGACTAGGGATTTAACACTTTGGTTCACAACATATGTTAGCATTGCCCTGCATATTAGCTAAGACCTGCCTTCATTAAATCCTGCATTATTTGAGTTTCCAAGTGCTTATTCATTCACTGCACATATCTTGCATTTTCATATCTTGCATTACCATTAAATCCTGAACTAGCTCACAGACCTGTAGGTATCACATGATCTTCATATTTTGTTTTGATATTGTAGTTGGACTCTAGGAAGAATGGTAAGGAATATTTTGTGTTTGGGACTGTAACCGAACACAAGGCCCTCTGTTCTGTGATTGTTAAGTTCCTGTGCAATGTGTTCAATGTGTTGTGCAGTGTGTTCAATGTGATACAACTGATGAGTTATCCCTCTATAATTGTTGAATCCCAGAGTACACCAACATAGTTGGGATGAGAATGGAACAACTGATGAGTTATCCCTCTATAATTGTTCACTGCATACTCTTTGTTTTGATACTCTGCACCTTTCCTGCATTTCTTTCATTCCCTGTACATTAGCCTGAGCATAGGATTACTGCAAATGGGTACCTATACTGCCTGCCTATCCTTGTTATGTTCAGATTTGCATATATGTTCAAATTTGCAAGTTATGAAGCATGCTTATCATTTTGTTAGATTTTTAACTTTGGTTCTTGAATGTCTATTTTCAGGAGAAACCTGATGGAGCAAAGATGAAAGGAAAACTATGCCCCAGGTACTATGATTTGCTTACGGTCTTTGGTAACGACGCTGCGACAGGTGATCGAGCGATTTCGTGGAATGATTTTCCTCTGATGAGCGAACCCGTGGATGACTTGGAGGGCGAAAATGATATGGAGGAAACACAACCAAGTCTTTCAACAAATGCGCATCCACATCGGTCGGTTCAAGGGGGTTCTTCACAACGACGAAAGCGTATAAAACCAATGGAAGATGCTGCATTAACCCTTGCAAAGATAGCGAAGTCCTCCGAGATGATTGTCGTTGCTTTCGACAAACAAGCCGTTGCTTTCGACAAACAAGCATCACAAAATTATGTGAATGGACAAGCACTCTTGGAAAGGCTAAAAGAGATGGACCTCGACCAAGGAGATGTAATAGATTTGATGGAAGTGTTTGAGGGGGACGAAAAGGCGGGAAAGTTCTTCCTTGAGATCACGGATCTAGAGTTCCGACGATTATGGGTCTATCGTAAGCTTGGACGGGATCCTCCCCGTTGATATTTTTTAGCATTTCATTTTAGAACGATGGGTGTGTTGGATATATATATATATATATATATATATATATATATATATATATATATATATATATATATATATGGTTAAGGAATGACTATAGCAAACTTGGACATTTGTGATAAAGATCCTTCTTTTTTTGTCAGTTGAGTATTGTTTATGTTATGTTTGATTGATATATAATTTTTTGTTGTTTGTTGAATGATTGTGGGGAGTTGGGATGGATTGATATGCGATTATTGTTGTACAATCATTTTGAATGTCTTCTAAGTTTGTCCGAATTATCTATATCAAGTGTATAATGTTGATTTTTTTTCTTTTTTTTTTTTGTACAATATAATGTTGAATTGAGTATTGTGGATGTGGAAAATTTAAGTTTTCAATGGAAAATGTAAATTTTCCATGGAAAAAAAGTACAACCAAACAACAAAATATCATTTTCCATGTAAAATTGACTATTTTCCGTGGAAAATAAAGCCAATCAAACACCAAATTTAAGTTTTCCGTGAAAATTTATTTGATTTTCCACGGGAAAAAAATTGCAATCAAACACCGCTATTATGGAAAAATTTAAATTTCATGGAATTTTTTTCCTAGTAAAATAAGTCCGTGGAATTAATTTCTTTTCCATGCATTTTCCATCTTGCAATCAAACGCACCCTAAGAAAAAAGTGAAATATATAGTTAAACAAAAAAAAAGTCAAGACAATGCTCTTAAAAGAATAACGCCAAGACAATAAAAAAAAAATTATGTTCCTATGTATACAAAACATGTACCAAGAAACATTTCAATGTAGAAAACCATCAAAATATCTATCTTCTGAAGTTGAACACATATTTAATGTGACATGTTATCATGCATCTTGCAAAAAATCTATATTATTTTTTAATGTTTGAAAAAATAAAAAAATGATTTCATACGAACCTTACCTTTACTTACGTGTTGAAGTCGTCTTTGAAATAAATGTGAATTTTCATGTGAAACTTCAGTAATTATTTTGAGAAACAGAGATTTTGATGCTTTAGATGGAGAGGAGTCGGGCAATTTAGATTAGTATGGAAATTTGATTTAATGAGTGAAAAATAATATTTTTAGACAAGAATATGTTACACCAAAATGTTGATGATATCCTGATATTTGGATTATACTAGTATAGATTTAACTCAGATTAGATTATACTTAATTATATTTGTTTAAAATCAATTAGATGAGAAATTGAATCACACTAAAATTTGCAATTAATTTGAATTTAATTATTATTTAGAACTAGACAAAATTTATCTTCTAAATGACTACATTAGTATATTATTTATATTTAAGAATAAGGAGAAATTTATGAAATGTCCAAAAAACGAAAAAAATTTATGAAAAATCCACCGTGTAATAATATTTCATCGCGTGTCCATAATTAGCAAAAAATATATAAAGAGAGTTCCGAATGACATTTTTGCCCTTCCTTCTAATTTATTGAAAACACCCACGAAACTACTCTTAAAAAAAACGTTTCAATACTTCATCTTCTTCCATACGCTGCTCACTTTCGAATATAGGTTTTCTCCTCAAAAATCTTCAAAAACTCGTCGAAAAATTTCGGAAAGACCGAGACAAACGGCAAAAGTGCTAAAACGGAGGTCCAAACATCATTTTTTTGCGATTCTAAAATTTCGGAAGGCCGTCTAACGGTGAAGCGGTTAATCTCAGCCTCCTCGAAGATACGCTCATTTTGCGACAAACCGAGCCTCGTTTCGACCTCCCAGTCAAAAGTTATGGCCCTCCAAAGTTTCAACTTACCATAAAATGCAGGAGAATGGCCATTTTCCGTGTTAGAACACGAATAATGTTAATTTCGCATGAGGGTGGCCATTTTTCGTGTTAGTAATACGGAGAATGACATTCTCCGTCTTAATTTACACGGAAAATGGTCATGCTCTGTATTAGTAACACGGAGAATGACATTCTCCGTCTTAATTTACACAGAGAATGACCATTCTTCGTGCTAAATTACACGGAGAATGGTCATTCTCCGTTTTAATTTACACGGAGAATGGTCATTCTCCGTGTAATTTAGCACGAAGAATGGTCATTCCAGTGTTAAAACGCAGGAGAATGGCCATTCTCCGTGTTAGAAACACGGAGAACGTCATTCTCCGTGTTAAATAACACGGAGAACGCCATTCTCCGTATTAATTTACACGGCCATTCTCCGTCTTAATTTACACGAAGAATGATCTTTCTTCATGTAATTTAGCACGAAGAATGGTCATTCCAGTGTTAAAACGCAGGAGAATGGCCATTCTCCGTGTTAGAAACACGGAGAATGCCATTCTCCGTATTAAATAACACGGAGAATGTCATTCTCCGTGTTAAAACGTATGAGAATGACCATTCTCCGTATAATTTAGTATGGAGAATGGCATTCTCCGTGCTAAATTACAAGAAGAATGGCCATTCTCCGTGCTAAATGACACGGAGAATGGTCATTCAAATGTTAAAACACAGAAGAATGGCCATTCTCCGTGTTAGAAATATGGAGAATGTCATTCTCCGTGTTACTCCGTGTTAATTTACATGGATAATAACATTCTTCTTGTTAAAATGCAGGAAAATGACTATTCTTCGTGTTATATTGACGGAGAACAGTTGACAAAAACCTAATTTTTTATTTTTTTTATTTTGTGGAAAAAAAATTGACATGAATAAAGATTTAAGAGTTTTCGTTCTTCTTTCAAAATGATGCTAACTCTTATGAAAAAGAAGAAGAAGATCTTCTCTCCATAATTGACCTAATTGTCAGAAGAGAAGAAGAAGAAGAAGAGAAGAAGAAGAAGAAGAGAAGAAGAAGAAGAAGAGCGATGATCGGAGTTCGACTGAAAAAAAGCATGGTGAACTACGAACGATCTTTGCGATCTCTGCTGAAGATGAGAACAATGGAATTCAGATCTCTCGTGAAGAAGAAGACGACGAGAATCGCAATCCAAATCTGAGTTTGTGCGGAGGGATAGTTATGGTATTAATTTTGTAAATACAGAGCATCTAAAGAGAATCTTGGAATACTTAACGTGAAAATATATAATTCTGGACATTTCATAAAACCCATCCTGCGGATGAATTTTTCATAAAAACCAACCCCGAAATTGGGTTTCTCAGCAATTTCCAGTTAAGAATAATATACTAATGTAGTCATTTATATTTAAGAATCACATTATATTTATCCTAATTCTAATATTTGTATTCAAGAATCATATTTCTGAAACATGCAGTTATAATACTATGATATGAATATGCTTTTGACCAACTGGGAAGTCAAACTTACAAATCTTAGTTCACTAATACTAGATTCTGAAACATGCAGTTATAATACTATGATATGAATATGCTCTTGTCCTTGTTTGGTGTAGCAATGTCGTATTGCCTCGATGATGGGATATGTGTCTATGATTATGTTTCTGCCTTGTTATGTATATTTGAGTTTTATCTCATTCATTTGTGCTCTCTTGTGGTACTTGTTATTCGAGACCTGAGCACTCATCCTTGGGAGCCGAAAAACAAAAGAGGAATATACAAAAGTGGTGATTTTCTATATAAAGAGATGTAATGTATGGAACGAGATCATTGTAATGTTGTATGTTTCAAAAGAGATTGTAAACCAAGTATGACATATATCAAAGGGACAATGAGAGCTTTGTAATCGTTTCAAAAATATAAATAAAGAGAATTTTTTTCTGTTATCATTGTGCCCAATTCTATTTTCTATAATATTGTCTGCTACTTCAATTTATGCTTGTTTGTTCCACTGCACTGTTGTCGATATTTGTCTATCTTGTTATTGTACAGACTCTAGTCTTGTGCAAGCACAACTTCTGCTTGCACGACATCACGTAAAGCGAAGACGATCGGTTCCGCAAAGATCAAGCGAGGACGAACGATCCTGCGGGATCGTAGGGTGACATTGATAGCCCACTTATACCACCCAATGACGAATTTTGTGAGTATTTGACCTGGAGATAAAATATCAAAAAAAATATAGATGTATAACACTTATACAAGTATAATTGAAATTGATTTTGTTAATATATACATTAGACTGTTTTTACAATTTTATTTGTATTTTCTTTGTAGTTTTGGCCCTACGAGCATTTCAGTATTTGTAAGTCAGTTAGCCTACATAATGATGATGAGCGGGTCTTTCCGGGAGGCGTTCGATGGAATATGGATAACATAGATCCACATTACTGTTTCTACAAGGTGGTCTCAATTTACCGGGACTTATTTGACACATTAAACACATATGCGGTAAATTAGTTAAATATTTATTTTTTCTTCTTCTTAATATGTGGTATGTTAGTCATTTATTACTTTTTGAACGTCAAACGGATTCAATGGCAACCCCGTAGTATAACACAGTCCTTAATAGATGGTGCACGTGCCAAAAGTATTCATAGGTATTAAATCATGTATTATGGAAATATTATGTTTTATACAACTGATCATATTATGCCACAGTTCAGGCTGAAAGAGATAATACCCCAGGAGCCTTTGTCTTCTGGTCATACTAGAGCTAATATCTTTATGCGGGTCCTCTCATTTCTTCTAGGTTGGGATTCTATATTGACCATGTATAACATGGAACACATGTATGAATTGATGACATCGGTGGCAGATGATACATGTCACGACCTGCTCCCGAATAATCGGATACGAGTCGGACACGTCCAGCCTACGTTGGAAGACTCAACGTAGTAAGCTGTACTAAGCTAGGGAAACTAACAAGTCAATATGAGTAAGTATAAATCACAGCATCTATAAACGATCCCAGAAAGATCACCAAAATCCACAAGTCCATATAACGTAAAGGTACCAGAGTCAACATGAATGAAATACGCTATGAACTCTAAAAAAATAATATCTAGGAGTAAAGCTAAACATTCTAAACCTGAAGCCTCTAGTTATGTCGTGTCTACATCCTGCTCAGTTAAGATCCCGGGCTCTGGCCCATAAGATAGAACAATATCCTGCAAGTACACCTGCAAGTACACCTGCAACATATCCAGTCAGGAGCGGAGCAAAGTACAATTCTAGGTAATGAACAAGAACATCATGATATAGAAATGAGTACAGGAGAACATGAAATATAAAGTACAGGAATGAACATGAAAGTACAGGAATGTAAGTACAGGAGATAAAGTACAAGAATGTAAACCATAAACCTGAAGTACAAGACATGACATGTGCACAACGTTTGAAATACAACTAGCATATGTGACCGGCTGGGATGAGTACAGGAATAAGTACAGGAGTACATGAATATCGGTACTGCTTAGGACCCGCGTGTACGATGCGAGACCTAAGCTATCTACATGAATATCATAACATGGGTTTGGTCACATAGCTAGTGTATTTTCCCTCCCCAACCACAAGAACAAGAACATGAAAGTACAAGAGTACAAGATATCGTGTCACAAGAGAAGTACAAGACATGAATGTAAATGAACATGAACCATAAAATATACTTGCCATGCTCAGGGTGATCGGGAATAGGAAGAGAGTGATCCTTATGTCCACCTAGAATAAGTACAAGTTGGGTATTGAATTATATAAATCACCACTCACACATAATGAACCCAACCAACACATATCATAGCATTTGAATCCCCTTCCTGCCAACACTCTCAGACTCCACCTTCCCAAGTAATGACTTATTCGAATGTAGCAACTCCACACAGGTTCAAAACATTTAAGAGGAAAAATTAAGAATATTCAGATAAATCCAATTGAAGACAAACTCAGGAAATCAGAAGTTAAAAGTCATCAAATCCACCTTTCAACAGATTATTCAAATGGAAAAAAAATCCCGTCCCAGCATACAGAGGTTCAATTTCCTATTAGTGCGCTCTTGCAACTCTAATCCCAGCCCATGACATCCCAATATTGGACACGAGCATACTCAAACAAAATGTTCAAACCAAGCTCAAAAATACAAAGAATAAAAGTTCAAAAACGCATCCAGCCTACAGACCTGCCAATCATGCAACCCCAACCTATATTTACAAAGTCACAAGGAAATCAAAATCTCAAAGTTGCACCACTGTTCTACTTCCAGACTCAACAAAATATAAACTAACACAAACTCGAAGCCTCAACAACCTGTACTCAGTAGAAGAATTTGACTCAACTATACTGAATTCAAATCTTCATTCCCGCCACCAACGGGTCACCTGCACACAACTCCTAGTGTCGGACACGTCACTACTGGCCACAACTGACGCTGGACACGGCTAGTTCTGGATACGAACTACAGTTGGACTCGACCAAGGCTGAACCCTGATTAACCCATATTTCCCAGGCATCGATCCCTGTCCAGTACCAACATCAAACCTAGGTATGAAACAATATGTTCCTCGTACTAAGGAGAGTAGGACATTACCTTAGTAATGGGGATCGGATCTTTGAAGTGAAGACACGATCCAAAATCAATCGGACAAAATCCTCCCTACGTCCAAATATGGCTCGAAGTCTCAGTGCAGCATTACGCCGAACAAGCCCCGAACAAGAAACAGATTAATAAATTTTTAGAGTCAATATCACAAATTCTTCCAAATTTTATATATAAACTCGAATTCGAAATCAGAATCAAACTAGGAAGCAAATTCGATTTCTAACGGATCAAGAAATCGCAGAGGAATAATAAAGAATTTATAAGAAGCAACTCACCAGAGATTTTTGGCGAACTCGTCGTTCTCGGAGAAATGATCAGCCACCGATCGGCCAATCTATTCTTTGATCTGTTGATCAAAACAGAAGGAAATATTCAACACCAATTCCATCATTGGCTTGATTGATCGATCCGATCGATCACCTAAAATCGATCAAAACAAGAATTAATTCAAGGAAGAAGAAAATATCAGGGGAGACTAATCGCCTTACCGATTTCGTTGCTTTTGTCGGGGAACATAATCGGAGCCCTGTCGTTCTCGACAGGTTGTCGGAGAAGGATCGATCGGAGGAGTCCATCGCTCGCTGGGCATTCAGTCGTCGGAGGAAATCGAATCAATCGACCTCGAGTTAGATCAGAACACCACTCGATTTCAAATGTCGACGCCGAGCTTGCAGGGAAGAGCATCGTGGAAGGTGATCCGCCCATCGCCGCAATAGGAGGAGAGGAACTGCCGCTGGGGAAAGTGAACGCCGCCTGGGAAGAAGACTCCTCGCATGCCGACGTTGGAAGGACGTCGCCGGGGAAGTGATCACGTCGCCGGGGAAGCTTGTCGCCGATTGTCGCCAGGAAGGTGCGCGCCGCCCTCGCCGAGGTGGAAGCTCCGCCATGGCTGGTCCGATTTTTAGGGTTAGGGCTTGAGGAGACTGGATGAAGGGGGAGATGAGGAAATTGGGGATTTGGAAGAGAGAACAGAGAGCTGAGCTTTCTAAAAAAATTAAAATGAGAATCCCAATCTCTCTCCTCACACAGTTGGTTATATAAGGAATGAATTGATTTGGATAATTACAAAAAGGCCCATTTTACTCAAAGCTGATTACAAGAATACCTAAACATCTATTAGAAAATTTGTTAGGAATTTAGTTATAAAGTTGTTAGAAACTTGGGGAACACTCCAAGTATAGAGCCTCCTCCCCAATTCCAAAATAATTATATAAACAATTTTTTTATTCATAAAATATAAGGAACTATTATAACACAGAAAATTTACCATTCTACCAAATATTCGAAATATTTATTTTTGAAAATTCTAAAATACCAAAAACCAAAATTCACGAAATCAAGGAAAGTGGGGTTACAAATCCCCCCCCCCCCCCCCCCCCCCCCCCCCCCAAAAAAAAATTTCGTCCTCGAAATTCAAAGGGTTACAGAGGACATGGTTAAGCAAAAATAAAATTTTGAGACTGAGCAACTGAGTTAGACATGCCATAGAACCGAATCTAGTCATGACTAGAAGGGTAATTTATTTGGCACGACCAACTAAACAAGATCCAAATCAAAATTGAAGCACGATGGAAATAGAACAAAAATGATCACGATCAACACCACTTAGCCATAATCAAAACAAAATTCAAACCATCGACATGATTGATAGGTATAAAAGTATAGTCATTATAGGGTATAAGCATGATCAGGATTATCTAGATATGATCAGAGATAGGATTCGGAATGGCTTAGCATGACAAAATAAACGGGTAAAATGGCATGATCAATAATGATTAAAACTGGTCAAGCACGAAATGAAACAAGGTTTAATTAAGACCAAGTACAATAATTCATACAGGGAGTTGAATTAACACGATCTAACAATGATCAAGAATTTAAATAGGCACGAGGTGACATGAATTTTAATTGCGACTTGGAGAAATAAAATCATGAAAGCACGATCTAGAACGAAAGTTTAGCACGATCGAAAATAGAACAAAACGAAATCACGGTTAGATAGGCATGTTTAAGATCGAAGTTTAGACAAAACACGATCAAGATTAAGTACGAGTAATGGTGTCACTCCCCGATCCTGGAATACGTATTTTAATACGTAAACCGATAAACCGTATTTATCTTGTATTTATACTGTATTTATTATGCTGTATTTCTTCATGCATTTCCCAAAATATTCGACAAAATATTATTTTCTAATTTATTTTCTGCATTTGGGCCTACAGTTTTGGCTCATTTGGGTAACCTATTCTTGGTTCACCTTGGTTCATCATGAACCCATGGGTTCAAGATTCTATATAATAACTCAACTCATTCTCTCTCCTCTCATTTATTTCCTCTCATTTACTATCCTCCACCAACCAAGGCAAGTACCAACTTGCTCAAGAGATGGATCCATAAATGTTGTTGATGTTTTCTTACAAAATTATTTGTCAAAATATGTTCTTCTCCTTATTCGATACTAGTTTAGAACTTGAAGTTTTCCATTTTGAAGCTTTAATCTTTGTAGATCTAGATTTTAACCATTTTCGGATTTTCTTGGTTTTGATCTAGCAAACTTCATTATTTTTAAGTTTTGATGGTTCCATGTTGTAGAGAATTTTGTTCTACCCCATTTTGACCTAAGGAAGTTCCGATTTGGGCTCCGGATGAAGGTTTTGTGTAGTTTGGAAGCCATGGTTGCTTGGCTCCTCTTCTCGGACAAGTGGAGAAGAAGAGCAGTACTTGACCGCATGAATCCTCATGCGGCAAGTCTCTGGCCGCATGACCTTTCCAGCCGCATGAGACTCGTTCGAGCTCAGCCGCATGGAAAGTCCTTCCAGCCGTATAAGACTTGCTTGAGTACTTGACCGCATGAATCTTCATGCGGCAAGTAATTGAGCCGCATAGCCTTGTTCAGACTCAGCCGCATGAGCCCCAGTCGCATGGACTTCATGCGGCTAGCCTTCGCAGCCGCATGAGTTCTTTTACACCCTGCCGCATATGCGCTACTGTTTTTGGGCCGCATAAGGCCCATCCATCATCTAGCCGCTTATGTATCGCCCATGCTCAGCCGCATAGGACTTCGTCTGATCGTAGCCGCATATGCTGTTGAACCCCGGCCGCCTGGCGATTGCTCCCTTCGCAGCCGCATACGCTGACACCCCGTCGTCCGCATGAACCCGCCTTTCCAGCCGCATGCGCCTTGGGCTCCCTGAGCCGCATGAGCGTGCAGTCCCAGCCGCATGAACCGGTATTGACCCAGCCGCATGGACTCACTCCCCTTGAGCCGTATGGACTTTTGTGCCCTATATTGTTACCTTATTATTATTATTATTATATATATATTATATGCCCATTTTATATCCTTAAGCCTTTTGTCCCGAGCATGATATGAGCGCTAATGTGACCCCGGAGAACAAAGTGTTCCTACCTGATACATGTACCTGAATGTTCCAGTTCTTGTTCATGCTCGACAAATGACTCGTAACTCCACGTGACGTATTTGCAATGATGCATTACACTAAGGAGGGTAGAACATGTTGACATACTGATTGACATGAATCCTCTTTGGGGTACTCGTACTAAGGTACGACTTTAGGAGGATAATCATGCAGGCCACAGCATGTGAGTCCAGATTTCACCTAGGGTTAAATTAGGCAACTAAATATACTAGATGCATGGGGAGGGCAAAATCCCGAGATCGTGTTACACCAGCCGCCTTGAGATACTGTCTTGACGCGCCGGCTGGTCTCCACGGATACTGTGACATCTGCAACGAGTGGATGACTGTATCCGATTAATTCCTGCTACATATTATATATTTTAGCAAGGTGGCCTTACGAGGGACCTGTGCTCAATCATACCTGTCTACGCGAACCCCTGGGTTGGCTAGCCTTGCTGGAAAGATACGATCTGAGGATTTCTACATAACATGATGCGAGGATATCCTCGTCCCACTAGAAACTCGTAGACTTGATTGGCCGTGAAAACGACTTGCTTGTATCCTATTACCTTCCGTGAATAACTGAGGGAAGCGGACTATCATGGTACGTGATCCAACCCATGTTCTTGTTTGATTGTTGGGTTGGTTATCGTACTATGATAGGCTGTGGACCGAAGTTATGAACGGAAGACTTATTCTGAGTATGGAGTGCTACTTCTGTGAATAACTGAGGAACATGGTCTATCATGGTACATGATCCAACCCATGTTCTTGTTTGATTGTTGGGTTGGTTATTGTACTGCGATAGGCTATCGACCGAAGTCACGATCAGGAGATTTTATTGTGTATGCCTTTTTAACTTATGTGAAAGCTATAGAGTACGACACGTCCCAACTCCATGTGGCACCTTTTGTCCTTGTTTGGTTGTAAGGGTGCCATATGGGTTCGAGGATGTTGCGTTACCCTATAATAGTAGCATAAGTATTACTCTTATCAATCATTCTATTTAACTGGATTTTTAATCTTAACTCTTGTGCCCCTTTGGCGGTACTTGTTATTCGGGGCTGACCCCGCTGGTTTTGTTTGGCCAGATCTCGTAGCAGAGCCAGAGGACACGATCTTCCTCCCTGACATCCATGGTGCATACTAGGAGCATGGCAGTTCGGGGACTCGAGTGGGTTTCTTCTCCACCACTCCTGCTTATACTTTTGCGGCGTTTAGCCACCGGCATCTGTTAGCCGGATTACTTGATATTTTGTGTCAGTACATAATTGTAATTAAACAGACTGCAGCTGTGTATAATTTTGTACTCCTGACTCTCTGAGATAGCTAAATTATAAAGCTAGTCTCTCATGATCATTTTGATGAAGCATCAGGGACGCCTTACTGCTTTATCTTTAATGTTCATTTAATTGCTGATTTGACTTGATTGATTGAGACATAGAACTCTGTGGGACCATAGGAGACTTGATTGTAGCATGTACCCCCTAGTCTCTCGACAGCCACGATCGCCGTATGACGTTACGTACCTCATATGGAGTAGCTGGCCTAGTCCGTCTCCGTATTTCGGTACTGGAGCGTGACAAGGTTTTAGTGGTGGCCCATGCAGGTCAGATTTTCAGACTTGTGGGGTATTGCAAATTATTAGGAGTCTCAATCAAAACTTGTTCCCCTTGAAATTCTGTTTCGAACTCTCTGTCCTTGCCTTGATCTCTAACTTGACTTGCATCCTCGAAATCTTCCTCGTCCGGACTTGATAATCTTATGTTCTTCTCCATAGGGGTGCTTCATTCTCAGTAGCGGGAGAGGCCCATGAGGAAGAGCAGCAAGAGCATGGCTCGACTGGGCAGCAACAGGGGAGAGAACCTTCTCCAGTGCAGGCACGAGCAGAAATGGAATCAGAGGCAGTGCAGCCGCAGGGTATTGAAACTCCTGCAGCACCAGCAGCGACGGCAGTACCAGACGCCGTAGCACTCCTGGAGATCATCCGGGGGTTTCTTGTCACTAACCAACAACAACAGACTCGGCAGCAGGAGCAGAACGTGTTGCTGAACCAAGGGATTCAGTTAGCTCTTGAGAGGAGTGTCGGGGTTGACTCGGGAGCATCAGGAAGGTTCCGTCGCTTGAACCCGAGGTATTTTGATGGCACGGAGGATGCCATCACTGCGGATGCATGGATTCAAGACATCGAAGCCATTCTTGTGGCAGCCAAGGTTCCAGATGACGAGAAGGTTGATCAGGTCAAACTGGTACTTCAGGATCTTGCCCGCGACTGGTGGGCATCAGAAGAAGTTGGTACAAGACGCCCTGTTCGTTGGACCACCTTTAGTGACAGATTCAAGGCCAAGTATTTTGGCGTAGTAGCTCGATATGAGCTCCAGCAGAAGTTCATCAATCTCAAGCAAGCAGGCAAGACCGTAGATGGGTATGCAGCAGAGTTCTGCAGATTGTGCCGTTTCGCACCATCAATGGTGGCAACGGAGCCAGAGAAAGCTATGAGGTTCCAGCAGGGACTTCATTTGGAACTACTACAGCTTGTGGAGGGACACGACTACCAGACGTTTGACGCTGTTTTGACGGCCGCTCGGAGGCACGAGCTTACCCAACAGAGGTTGGCATCGAGGGCAGGAGGTCAGAAAAGATCTCATTCCCAGGTTGGAGGAGGAGCAATGCAGCGAACATCGGCACCAGCACCCGGTGTACGTATTCATGATGCGGGAGCGCCGCGGAGGACGGCCGTGTCAACTAATACAGCGCCAGTTCGGCATCAGCAGCCGAGGAACCAGCAACAGCGTCAGGGAGCACCCCAGGGCTGTACATTCTGTGGGAAGGCAGGGCACACGAGGGAGGTGTGTCGGTCAGCGAATGGCTTATGCTTGAGGTGTGGTAGTTCAGACCACCGTATCTCCACTTGTCCTATGATGCAGAGGCCAGGAGGGCCAGCTCAGCAGTTTCCAGCATTGCCAGCTCCGGTGGCAACCCCGAGGGGAGGGCCAGTATTAGCAGTAAGGCCCCTAGCCCAGCGTCTACCAACGCAGGCTCAGATGTTCCGCCAGGCACAGGAAGCCGAAGGCCCTCAGAGGCAGCAACAGCATGGTCGAGGAAGGCCGCAACAAGGGGCTCCGCGGGGCCAGGCTCTCACATTGACCTTGGGAGAGGCTCTAGCGTCTAGTAACGTGGTGGCAGGTAAAATTCTCGTCACCTCATTTCCCGCTGTAGCATTATTTGATTCAGGCGCTACTCATTAATTCATCTCTGCACAATATGCTACACGGATTGGATTAGAGTTTGAGGCATTGCCGGAGAGGATGGATATACTCACCGACAATGGGCTCGTAGAAGTTAGCAGAGTGCGCTTTTCATGTCCGGTGGAGGTGTGTGGGCATTTACTGCCCGCATCATTGATTGAATTCCCTATGGGAAATTTTGATGTCGTTCTTGGCATGGACTGGTTGAGAGACAGTCATGCGACTATTGATTGTAGAGGAGGTAGGGTCATATTCAGCGTTCCTGGGATAGAACAGTTCATCTTTACTCGAACCTTGAAGAATCAGGCCGGAGGCGTCATCTCAGCAGCAGTGTCAGAGCCAGGACAGGTTCCGAGAGTGGTCGAAGATTTTCTCGACGTCTTCCCTGATGAGCTCCCAGGGATACCCCCAGTCAGAGAGGTAGAATTTAGCATTGAGTTGAACCCTGTAACGAGGCCTATTACAGACAGAGTTTACAGAATGTCGCCGTCAGAACAGGATAAGTTGTATCAACATGAGGAAGAGTTGAAGTCTAAAGGATTCATCCGAGACAGTAAATCGCCCTGGGCCGCGCCAGTGATTCTAGTTCCCAAGAAGGATGGGTCGACGAGGATGTGCATCGACTACCGCAAGCTGAATGCGGTAACAGTGAAGAATAAGTATCCGCTACCAAGGATTGATGACCTGTTTGACCAGTTGAGCAAGGCCAGCGTCTTTTCCAAGATCGATCTTCGATCGGGATACTATCAAGTAAGAGTCCGGGAGCAAGACATACCGAAGACAGCATTCAGATCTAGATATGGGCATTATAAGTTTTTAGTAATGCCCTTTGGACTAACCAACGCCCCCGCAGTATTCATGGATTTAATGAACCGCATCTTTCTGCCGTACTTGGATAAATTTGTGGTGGTGTTCATAGATGACATTCTTGTCTATTCCAGCAGTGAAGAGGAGCATGAGAAACATCTTAGGACTGTCTTGCAGACACTGAGGGAGCATCAACTTTATGCGAAGCTCGACAAGTGTGAATTCTGGTTAGATCACATTTCGTTCCTGGGGCATGTAATTTCTGGGGCAGGAGTGTCAGTGGATCCGAAGAAGATTGAGGCCGTAGAGCATTGGCCAGTCCCGAGAACGGTTGCAGAAGTGCAAAGTTTCTTGGGATTAGCTGGTTACTACAGAAGGTTCGTGGCGGACTTTGCCAAGATCTCTGCGCCCTTAACGCGTTTGACGCACAAGGATGTAGAGTTTGTTTGGTCAGCTAGCTGTCAGGCATCATTTGAAGAATTGAAGAAGAGATTGATCTCAGCCCCGATCTTGACGCTTCCAGTAGGAGTGGGAGGCTTTACAGTATATTGTGACGCATCTGGGAAGGGCCTTGGATGTGTATTGATGCAGCACGGAAAGGTGATAGCATATGCGTCTCGACAGCTTCGAGACCATGAGAAGAATTATCCGACTCACGATTTGGAGTTAGCAGCTGTGGTGTTTTCACTCAAGTTGTGGAGGCATTATTTATACGGGGATCGGGTAGAGATCTATACTGATCATAAGAGTTTGAAATACGTGTTCACGCAGCGAGATTTGAACATGAGGCAAAGAAGATGGTTAGAACTGCTGAAGGATTTTGACTTAGATCTTCAGTATCATCCAGGCAAGGCGAATATAGTTGCAGATGCACTGAGTAGGAGAGACAGTGCCTTTATCCTGACCTCGCAGAAGCATATTTTAGAAGACCTTCAGAGTATGGGAATCGAAGTAGTTTTGCCAAGGGATATAGGAAGAATGACCAGTATGCAGATTCAATCAACCTTAGTAGAGAGGATAAGGGCAGCACAAGCAGGAGATCCACAGATTCAGAAGTTGCGGTCGGAGTGTGAATCAGGCCGTAGGAAGGAGTTAGTGATTCATGAAGATGGTACGCTCAGGTTTGGAAACAGACTCTGTGTACCGAGTGGAGACCTTCGACAAGAAGTTATGTCCGAAGCTCATAGTTCTATTTACTCCATTCATCCAGGAGGAACGAAGATGTATCGAGATATCAGGCAGTTCTTTTGGTGGAATGACATGAAAAGAGAGAGAGCGAGATTTGTATCCAAGTGTCTGGTATGTCAGCAGGTGAAAGCCGAGCAGCAGAGGCCAGCAGGATTGCTACAGCCGCTTCCTATCCCAGAATGGAAATGGGAGCACATCACGATGGACTTTGTGACCGGTTTACCTAGATCCCCGGCTGGCAAGAATGCAGTCTGGGTAATAGTAGATCGACTCACGAAGGTCGCTCATTTCCTTCCCTTCCGAGTTGGACAGACTACTGAGCAGTTAGCAGAAATGTACATGAAGCAGATAGTAAGGCAGCACGGTGTTCCAGTTAGTATAGTATCAGATCGGGATACGCGGTTTACTTCTCATTTTTGGCGGAGCTTACACCAAAGTTTGGGAACCAAGTTAAGGTTCAGTACTGCTTATCATCCACAAACCGACGGGCAATCAGAAAGAACCATTCAGACGTTAGAAGATATGCTACGAGCGTGTACCTTGGATTTTGGCGGATCTTGGGAGGATCACCTTCATCTAGTGGAATTCTCCTATAACAACAGCTATCAGGCTAGCATTCAGATGGCCCCGTTCGAAGCATTGTACGGAAGGAAGTGCAGGTCCCCTTTGGCATGGGACGACGTCGGAGAACGAAAGTTGTTGGGACCAGAGATGATCACGCAGACTGTGGAGATAGTTAAGTTGGTCAGAGAGCGCCTTCGAGTTGCGCAGGACCAATATCGTCATTGGGCAGATCAGCATCGTAGGCCTCTAGAGTTCAGAGTTGGCGACCAAGTGTTTCTGCGGATTTCGCCTACTCAGGGTATCATCAGATTTGGAACCCGAGGAAAGCTTAGTCCAAGATACGTTGGTCCTTTTAAGATTCTCGCTCGGATAGACGATGTGGCTTATCGACTTGCCCTTCCGCCTTCGTTAACTGGCATACATGATGTGTTTCATGTATCCCAATTACGTGGGTATGTCCCGGATCTGAGTCATGTCCTCGATCATTCTGAGTTAGTCGTTGGTACCGACCTAACTTACGAGGAACAACCCGTATCTATTTTAGACCGGCGAGAGAAGGTACTCAAGAATCGGACGATAAGCCTTGTCCGTGTTTCTTGGAACCATCACTCTCCGGGAGAGTCAACCTGGGAGCGCGAGGACGAGATCAGATCTCGGTATCCGCATTTGTTTGACTGATAAGGTATATTTTTGCACCTTATTGACACGATTCCATGCTTATCTGTACCTGCTTGTTTTGCACTTTGTGATGTATGATAATAACTGCTATGATAGTTAACTTATGTATGATTGAGCCTTGCTTGCCCTGATTTCACTATCCTGTGTTGGCTGGAATTCCGAGGACGGAATTTTTCTAAGAAGGGTAGAGATGTCACTCCCCGATCCTGGAATACGTATTTTAATACGTAAACCGATAAACCGTATTTACCTTGTATTTATACTGTATTTATTATGCTGTATTTCTTCATGCATTTCCTAAAATATTCGACAAAATATTATTTCCTAATTTATTTTCTGCATTTGGGCCTACAGTTTTGGCTCATTTGGGTAACCTATTCTTGGTTCACCTTGGTTCATCATGAACCCATGGGTTCAAGATTCTATATAATAACTCAACTCATTCTCTCTCCTCTCATTTATTTCCTCTCATTTACTTTCCTCCACCAACCAAGGCAAGTACCAACTTGCTCAAGAGATGGATCCATAAATGTTGTTGATGTTTTCTTACAAAATTATTTGTCAAAATATGTTCTTCTCCTTATTCGATACTAGTTTAGAACTTGAAGTTTTCCATTTTGAAGCTTTAATCTTTGTAGATCTAGGTTTTAACCATTTTCGGATTTTCTTGGTTTTGATCTAGCAAACTTCATTATTTTTAAGTTTTGATGGTTCCATGTTGTAGAGAATTTTGTTCTACCCCATTTTGACCTAAGGAAGTTCCGATTTGGGCTCCGGATGAAGGTTTTGTGTAGTTTGGAAGCCATGGTTGCTTGGCTCATCTTCTCGGACAAGTGGAGAAGAAGAGCAGTACTTGACCGCATGAATCCTCATGCGGCAAGTCTCTGGCCGCATGGCCTTTCCAGCCGCATGAGACTCGTTCGAGCTCAGCCGCATGGAAAGTCCTTCCAGCCGCATAAGACTTGCTTGAGTACTTGACCGCATGAATCTTCATGCGGCAAGTAATTGAGCCGCATAGCCTTGTTCAGACTCAGCCGCATGAGCCCCAGTCGCATGGACTTCATGCGGCTAGCCTTCGCAGCCGCATGAGTTCTTTTGCACCCAGCCGCATATGCGCTACTGTTTTTGGGCCGCATAAGGCCCATCCATCATCTAGCCGCTTATGTATCGCCCATGCTCAGCCGCATAGGACTTCGTCTGATCGTAGCCGCATATGCTGTTGAACCCCGGCCGCCTGGCGATTGCTCCCTTCGCAGCCGTATACGCTGACACCCCGTCGTCCGCATGAACCCGCCTTTCCAGCCACATGCGCCTTGGGCTCCCTGAGCCGCATGAGCGTGCAGTCCCAGCCGCATGAACCGGTATTGACCCAGCCGCATGGACTCACTCCCCTTGAGCCGTATGGACTTTTGTGCCCTATATTGTTACCTTATTATTATTATTATATATATATTATATGCCCATTTTATATCCTTAAGCCTTTTGTCCCGAGCATGATATGAGCGCTAATGTGACCCCGGAGAACAAAGTGTTCCTACCTGATACATGTACCTGAATGTTCCAGTTCTTGTTCATGCTCGACAAATGACTCGTAACTCCACGTGGCGTATTTGCAATGATGCATTACACTAAGGAGGGTAGAACATGTTGACATACTGATTGACATGAATCCTCTTTGGGGTACTCGTACTAAGGTACGACTTTAGGAGGATAATCATGCAGGCCACAGCATGTGAGTCCAAATTTCACCTAGGGTTAAATTAGGCAACTAAATATACTAGATGCATGGGGAGGGCAAAATCCCGAGATCGTGTTACACCAGCCGCCTTGAGATACTGTCTTGACGCGCCTGCTGGTCTCCACGGATACTGTGTCATCTGCAACGAGTGGATGACTATATCCGATTAATTCCTGCTACATATTATATGTTTTAGCAAGGTGGCCTTACGAGGGACCTGTGCTCAATCATACCTGTCTACGCGAACCCCTGGGTTGGCTAGCCTTGCTGGAAAGATACGATCTGAGGATTTCTACATAACATGATGCGAGGATATCCTCGTCCCACTAGAAACTCGTAGACTTGATTGGCCGTGAAAACGACTTGCTTGTATCCTATTACCTTCCGTGAATAACTGAGGGAAGCGGACTATCATGGTACGTGATCCAACCCATGTTCTTGTTTGATTGTTGGGTTGGTTATCGTACTATGATAGGCTGTGGACCGAAGTTATGAACGGAAGACTTATTCTGAGTATGGAGTGCTACTTCTGTGCATGACTGAGGAACATGGTCTATCATGGTACATGATCCAACCCATGTTCTTGTTTGATTGTTGGGTTGGTTATTGTACTGCGATAGGCTATCGACCGAAGTCACGATCAGGAGATTTTATTGTGTATGCCTTTTTAACTTATGTGAAAGCTATAGCGTACGACACGTCCCGACTCCATGCGGCACCTTTCGTCCTTGTTTGGTTGTAAGGGTGCCATATGGGTTCGAGGATGTTGCGCTACCCTATAATAGTAGCATAAGTATTACTCTTATCAATCATTCTATTTAACTGGGTTTTTAATCTTAACTCTTGTGCCCCTTTGACGGTACTTGCTATTCGGGGCTGACCCCGCTGGTTTTGTTTGGCCAGATCTCGTAGCAGAGCCAGAGGACACGATCTTCCTCCCTGACATCCATGGTGCATACTAGGAGCATGGCAGTTCGGGGACTCGAGTGGGTTTCTTCTCCACCACTCCTGCTTATACTTTTGCGGCATTTAGCCACCGGCATCTGTTAGCCGGATTACTTGATATTTTGTGTCAGTACATAATTGTAATTAAACAGACTGCAGCTGTATATAATTTTGTACTCCTGACTCTCTGAGATAGCTAAATTATAAAGCTAGTCTCTCATGATCATTTTGATGAAGCGTCAGGGACGCCTTACTGCTTTATCTTTAATGTTCATTTAATTGCTGATTTGACTTGATTGATTGAGACATAGAACTCTGTGGGACCATAGGAGACTTGATTGTAGCATGTACCCCCTAGTCTCTCGACAGCCACGATCGCCGTATGACGTTACGTACCTCATATGGAGTAGCTGGCCTAGTCCGTCTCCGTATTTCGGTACTGGGGCGTGACAAATGGAAAGATCGGGTGGAACGAGATCAAAATACAGATTTATTGAGAAAATTAAATGATCCAACAATAAAACGCGAGAAGGAAAATTACAAGAGTTGATTGATATGAAAACTACCCAAAAGGTATTAGTATCAAATCAAGGTGAACATGCAAGGATTTGTGACTCACGAAAATCAATAACCATATAAAAAGGGAATATAGTCTCTATGGTATCCGAGGACATATAGATATTTGAAGTCACTTTACTTATAATCCCTGCCTCGCCAGTGTTTATCTGGCTGTAGTGAACTTTCGGTTCCGTAACTCGAATAACAATATGTTACCGAACACTATATCAACTTTATCCATTTTCCAACAATTATCAACGAAGCAACCCAAGAGATCAAAATATGAATAATTTAGGACAAAGTCTCAATAATACCCAAAAACCTATGAATGTCTGAAATCACTTCAACTTGGAGTTCATGTCTCGCCAGTGCGCTGCTGGCTGCAGCGAACTCTCAGTCTCCATAATCCAGATGATGATTGCAGCGCGCAACTGCCACGTCATAATAGGTAGTCGAATATTCTCTCAATTTTATCCATAGGAATTCTAAGAAAGTTTATGAGAATTCAAAATGTGTTATAATAATCCAAATCAGGATAGTAGGTGAGGTTATCTGTCCTTTAGAAAACAAGAAATTTCACTAGGTACCAAGAAGCAATAAAGAATCCAACAAGGAGTAGTGGTTACTAAAAGGGACAAACAAGGAGATTTCAAATCTCGAACAGGGAACAAAGTTTCGAATAGTAACCGGAATCTCAAATGAAATCTGGAATGGTCAACAAGATTCCATAAATGGAACATTATCCCGAAGGGATAACAGAGTCTCGAAGGATGAACAGAAGCAAAGTATCAGATAGGAGACAGTTTCAAAATAAGAAATAAAATCATGTACCGGAAACAAGTTTCAATAAAATCTTGAATAACAATGAAACCTCCAATAGGTTACACAGTCAAAAAGAATAGAAAATCAAGTATCAACAAAGTCATGAATAAGAAACAAAATCACGAATAGAAAATCTCAACGAGGAAACAAGGTTTCGAATAGTGACTAGAAAACAGGTTCCAATAGGAAACAAGGTATTGGATCGTAAATATGAAACAAGCGAATCTCAATAGTAAGCAAAGTCGTAAATAGAGAACGAGTCCCGAATAAAGTCGAGAATAGGAAATAGAATCTCAAACAAGCATCAATAGAAGCAAAGGTTCAAACAAGGTTTCGGAATGATATTTCGAGTAGGAATAAATCTCGAATAGTACAAGTTCGATTAGCGAACAGAATATCAATAAACGAGTAGGAACAAGTATCCATGAAACAAGCAAAATCTTGGATAAAAGACAAGGTCGAAACAAGTAGTGGATAAACAACTCTCGAATAGAAAATCAAAGTTATGAAAGGAAAATAGGCAAACAGTATCGAGTAGTGGATTTCAAACAAATATCGAATTGTGGATATGAAACATGTTTACTGAATAGGAAACAATATCTCGAAATAAGTTTCGAATATCAACCAAGGTTTCAAAATAGAAAACAAGAAGTTTCAAGAAAGAATCTAGGTGATAAGAGAAATTTAAGGGAAGACTGAATTGCGAATCAAGATACATGGTTTTCTCCAACCATGCAAAAGAAACCTTCTACCTTCAGTCTATCTTCAGTATTCTTCCGGGACTAGAATCTCTTCAATCTTCTTCAACTGTCCTGACGTAGACTGGTTCATACGGTAATGCTCCATATGATTGCTGAATCTGGAGAGGTGGGTCCCCTTGCTGTAGTCCTGATGCTCCTCGTACTTGTCCTTGGGCAGTGTGATCAACGGTCTCCGGACAATCCTTAACTTGATGGACAGGCAATTCGTAGTACAAGAATAGCTTCCGTCTCTCGCGGCACTCGTTGTAGTGGTGTCTCGAACAACGATAGAAATTGCAAGTGATCGTCGTCTGGATCTGAGTCTGAATCTCTCGTTGTGGCTGAAGTACATGAGCTCTGGCAAAAAAAAGGCTGCTGAGATCCTGACGCTCCTCGGCCATTGCGATCAACGACCTGCTGATAATCCTTCACTCGGTGAACAGAAGATCTGCAATACAGGCAGAGTCCGAGCCGCTTGCGGCACTCCTCGAAGCGATGTCCTGGATGGAGGCAGAAAGCACAAATGGCCATCATCTGAATCTGATGACGTGGCTGAAGAAGCGTTGTCTGAGTGGCGACGCTTTGCGGGTCTCGGGTAATTGTTGTCTTCATCATAAGTCTTCATGTCTCTCCTGGGCTTCAGCTTTCTACCTCATTCAATTGTCTGTGCTATATTCTAGATCAGAGGAGTCGAATCCTCAGTGACTTGGATGATCTTCAGTGGCGGCTGCAGGTTCTCGATCTGCTCCTCGGTGCAAGATATGCGTTCGGTGTCGAGGAAATCCAATGATCTGAGAGTCTGAAAATCAGAAGTCATTCCTGGCTCGGAGGGTGTATCCACAAGTCTGGCTTGGAAAAGAATGACCTGCTCCCTCTGGGTATCAAGGAACTCCTGAAACGTCTCCGTCAACTGCGTACTACCCATGGGGATAGTAGGGTGATAGAAAGTAGTGGAGGCTCGAAACCCTCAAGTGTAGGTGGATCAACCGTTCCGGTGTTGCGTGCTTGAACTATCTGAAAAAAAGAAAACTGTTAAAATGTCCTAAACCTAAAAACAATAAGTGTTTATAAAATATCAATATACCCGATGTACCCGATTTCCTATGTTGTGATCAACTTTCCCTAGTTTAACTAAGTTATATAAGAGTTAACTTACATTTAAATAAGTTAGAATGTGTGGTATGTTACACTCTCTTTTTTGTTGAAATTTTGTAATGATGGGTATTGGCGATTTTTTTAACGTTGGACGGAACCTCACACATGCAAAACCGACGTTATCAGTTTAAAGTGCCTCGGTTCCACCATCGAGTTCTAGACGATGATAACTTGCATGAGAGTAGACGTAGATCTACTGGTATGTGCACCTTTTTTTAGTAATAAATTATCATCTATGTGCCATTGAGTATGATGATAATTTTAGGTACCAACTCTGGAAGAGTTATCCCAAGACCCACCCGTAGATCTAGCTCGTACGTTACGAGAATCTGCATTATATCTACAATTACCCCTAGCACCCCCGATACTTCTATTGGATATCCTGGATGTCAGGCAAAGACATGCACGTCCCCGACATGCTGGCAAGGGCACATCATAGGCACGTCCCCAATAGGCTTACGAGGGCACGTCACAGTGTGGTGGATCACAGATTAGCCGACATGCTAACAAGGGCATGTCCTATGCAGGTGGTTCACATATTGCTTATCAGGACTTTGATTGAAATTATTATGTACATATGACCAGTTCTTCATTATTTAGCCGATACGAGATTGATCAAGCTACTCACTTACATTTGACTCTTTTAGCGTCAATACCTACACAGGTGGAGGAGCCTGAAGATGACTCGACCAGGATTTACAAGAGGTGGATATAGCGCAAACAGAGAGAGCGAAGGATACAATGGAAAGGGGAAGAAGACTAGGTCTTAGTGAACGTTTTTCGTTAAAATTATAGAAGATATGCCAGAGACGGACGATAATTCTTGTATCAGTTTATTTGGACATGTATCAATTTATTTGGACATGGGCGGTTTCTCATGTAGTATGATGTTTAATTCTCTCTAAATTTCAACATTTTTAGTTACAACCTCAATTTGCCGTAAAGTCACAATAAAAATTGCAATGATTACAACAACATTCTTGATAAAATCATTCTACAAAAATATACAAGTACAGTAAATCAGTTAGTTTGTACTTTTTTTGTGTCCCAACCCGCTACAATTACTGTAATGAACATCTCATGTGGACAATTTCCTCGTCATGATACAGTTCTTTTTTGATCTACCAGCTTTGCATCCAACAATTGGTACTCCAATTTGACCTCTTACAAATCACTTTGAGTGAAGGGGGATGAAATTGGTTCTATACGTGGCACATATACACTTCTAAGAATGACAAACAAAGCAAGCATGTACACATGCTAGTAGAGTGTTGCCACCGACCACATATACAAAATTTACAGTCTAGACGAACCATATAACATCTACTTGTTCCTGTTGGAGTGGGTGGGGTTCCCAACCTATGTGGAGAAGACCCCGGAGTGCGACGAGCGCCGTCCGAAGTCGGAGAAGCTCGGGAAGTAGGCGACGTTGCTGCTGCTGCTGCTGCTGGAGCTTCTGGGAGCAGAGGATCCGAGTTCGGCCCGAACTCGGTCCCAGGCCGAGTTCTGGCCGAACTCGGTCTGGTTGTTCCAGCGTTTGGCCAGTAGGTGCTGGCTGCCCCGCACAGAGTTCTGGCCGAACTCTGTGTTGTCGGGGGCTGAAGCGGGATTTTGGATGAGTTTTCATCATTGGATCTAATCCAACGGTCCAGGTTGGTTGCGGGATTAGGGAGATATATATTGAGTTTTCTCAACCCTAATTCACAAGTGCAACATAACACAAGTTCGAGAGAGAAGGAGGCAAGAGTGCCATTGCAACTTCGGAGAAGAAGGCGGAGGATTGAAGGTTGATATTCGGAGGAGATCGTGTTCGGGTAATCTCTACTCGTCGTTCTCGTTCTTCGTAGCCTTGTAATCATTGTTCTTATCTCTGAGTGTTGTGGGGATCCGATTTGGATCGGAGGAGTTTGTAGAGGGTGTAATTCTTCTATTCCATTAGTGGAGGCTTCTCAGGGTTGGACTCCGATCGTCCCGTGGTTTTTTTCCCGCAAGGGTTTCCACGTCAAAAATTCTCTGTGTCTGCGTGGATTGTTTTTGTGTGTTTGTTTTTGGTTCGTGCGTTGTTTGCTCGGTCCTCTCGCAGGTACTCTCCGGTTTGGGGAAAGGTTTCCGCGCTTCTTTCCCAACAGAGTGGTATCAGAGCTTTGGGTTCAAAGGGTGTCAGGAGTTGACAGAGGAACCAGAGAGGAGAGATGGACGCGAAGCCGGTGCGCATGGTGAACCTCAATGGCACAAACTATCATTATTGGCGGAGCAAGATGAAGGATTTGCTATTTGTCAAGAAGCTGCATCTACCTGTGTTTGCATCCGAGAGGCCCAGTGATAAATCCGAGGAGGACTGGAAGTTCGAGCACATACAGGTGTGTGGGTACATACGGCAGTTTGTTGATGAGAACGTGTACAACCACGTTGCCAATATTGAGCACGCGAAGACGTTGTGGGATAAGCTGGAATCCTTGTATGCGAAGAAGACCGGGGTAAACAAGTTGTTCCTGATCCGAACGATGATGGGTCTGCGGTACAAGGATGGGGCGTCTATTACGGATCACTTGAGTGATTTCCAGGGCGTGGTTGACCAGTTATCTTCTATGGGAGTCAAGTTCGACGACGAAGTTCAGGGACTGTGGCTGCTGTGTACCTTGCCAGACTCGTGGGAGACCGTACGAGTATCTATGATCGCTTCTGCTCCAGAGGGCGTGGTCAGTCTGGAGTTTGCTAAGAGCGGGGTGTTGAATGAAGAGATGCGGAGACGTTCTCAGGGCACTTCATCCACATCCCACCACTCAGAGGCATTGGTTTCAGAGAGCCGCGGAAGGGGCAAAAGCAGGGGTCCAGGTGGTGGCAGAGACAAGAGCAGGGGAAAGTCCAAGGGTCGGTACGAGGACTCAGAGTGTTATCATTGCGGTAAGAAGGGCCATATCAAGCGGAACTGTTTCGCTTGGAAGAGAGAGAAGAAGGGCGACAAGGGGAAGCAAGAAGAGAACACTACAGCGGCGGCCTCGACGCATGGAGGCGATGTGATCGTCGTAGGTGATGAGGTCATTACTAACCTCGCCTGCGATGACAATTCTTGGCTGGTGGACTCAGGGGCTTCAGCACATGTATCTCACAATAGGGCACTGTTTGTCACTTACACGACAGGCGACTGTGGCGTGTTGAAGATGGGCAACGGAGATGTGTCGAAGGCGGTTGCCATTGGAGATGTGCATTTGAGAACGAAGACGGGTGCGGTTCTTGTTCTCAAGGATGTTCGTCATGTCCCTGATATCCGTTTCAACCTGGTGTCGGTTGGAAGGTTGGATGACGAGGGATTCTTCAGTCTCTTCGGGAATAGTCAGTGGAAGCTTTCCAGAGGTTCGTTGGTGATTGCCAGAGGAAGCAAGAAGTCCGGTCTCTACTATATGGAGGGGAGCGCACAGGGGGCACAGGAGGTGAACGCAGTCAGTGATGCGTCTACCGAGTTGTGGCACAGGCGGCTCGGCCATATCAGCGAGAAGGGGATGAGCTACTTGGTGAACAGGAAGGTGATTCCGGGGCTCAAGTCTACAAAGTTGGAGAAATGCACGCACTGTTTGGCTGGGAAGCAAAGTAGGGTGTCTTTCCAGAGTCACCCAAGTTCGAGGAAGCCGGCGTTGCTCGAGTTGATTCACTCGGATGTCTGCGGTCCTATGAAGGTAAAATCTCTTGGTGGTGCTTCTTACTTTGTGACTTTCATTGATGACTGTTCCAGGAAGGTTTGGGTCTATGCCTTAAAGACCAAGGATCAGGTGCTGCCTACTTTCAAGGAGTTTCAGGCCTCCGTTGAAAGGGAGACGGGCAAGAAGTTGTTGTGTGTTCGGTCCGACAATGGCGGCGAATACATCGGTCCCTTTGATGCGTATTGCAGAGAGCAAGGGATACGACACCAGAAGACTCCGCCAAAGACACCTCAGCTCAATGGTGTAGCGGAGCGCATGAACAGGACACTGATGGAGAGGGTGCGGTGTTTGCTGTCAGAAGCAAACTTGCCGGGCAGTTATTGGGGTGAGGCTCTTCTCACAGCTGCTTATATTATTAATTTGTCTCCTAGTGCTCCTTTGCAGGGTGATGTGCCTGACAAAGTATGGTACGGCAAAGAGCCGTCATACAGTCACCTGCGGGCGTTTGGTTGCAAAGCCTTCGTGCATGTACCGAAGGACGAAAGGACCAAACTTGAGCCGAAGACGAGGCGATGCGTCTTTGTCGGCTACGGTCGGGATGAGTTTGGCTATAGACTCTACGACCCAGTGGAAGGAAAGCTCTACAGAAGCAGGGACGTGGTGTTCGTCGAGGATCAGACCATGACCAACACTCAGGACTCCGAGACGCCTTCTGAGGCTGAGGAATTGCCTGAGTTAGAGTCATTTCGCTTCGAGCAGTTTCCAGAGGACATCGCGGAGGATCCAGTTATGGGGGAGCCGGTACATGGAGTTGCTCCCAACCTTGATCATCAGCCTGCTGATGGTGGTCAGGGTGTCCCTCAGGAGGATGAGCATGCCGGAGAGGTAGTTCCTGAAGGGGAGGAGGCTGTCGGTATACAGCCAGCACCAGTGGCTCCACTGAGAAGGAGCAACAGGGATCGTCGACCATCTACGAGATACTCGCCGGATGAGTATGTGCTACTGACTGACGGGGGAGAGCCCGAAAGTTTCGCAGAGGCTATGGAAGACGAACACAGGCAGGAGTGGATGGTGGCTATGCAGGAGGAGATGAGTTCCTTGTACACCAATTCTACTTATGATCTGGTGCGGTTGCCAAAGGGCAAGAAGGCTTTGAAGAATCGATGGGTGTTCAGAGTGAAGCAGACGGATGATGCTACTCGCCCTCGATACAAAGCGAGGCTGGTAGTCAAGGGCTACGGTCAGCGGAAAGGCGTGGATTATGATGAAATCTTTTCGCCTGTCGTCAAGCATTCGTCTATTCGGGTGGTGCTAGCATTAGCAGCCAGTTTTGACTTGGAGGTCGAGCAGATGGATGTGAAGACGGCGTTCCTCCACGGTGATCTTGAGGAGGAGTTGTACATGGAGCAGCCGGAGGGATTCTGTGAGAAGGGCAAGTCACATTTGGTCTGCCGGTTGAGGAAGAGCTTGTATGGTCTGAAGCAGGCTCCGAGGCAGTGGTACAGAAAGTTCGAGTCGTTTATGGGGGAGCATGGTTATGCACGGACGACGTCGGACCATTGTGCATTTGTGAGGTATTTTGCCGAGGATGATTTCATCATTTTATTGCTCTATGTAGATGATATGCTATTAGTGGGTCGAAATGCCACTAGGATAGCGGAGTTGAAGCGCCAACTGGGCGCGGCCTTCTCTATGAAGGATTTGGGCGCAGCGAAGACTATTCTTGGGATGGAGATCAGCCGAGAGAGAGAGTCCAAGCTGCTACACTTGTCCCAAACGAAGTACATTCACCGGGTACTTCAGCGTTTCGGGATGGACGGGTCGAAGAAAGTGAGTTCCCCCCTCGCGGCTCACTTTAAGTTCACTGAGGAGCAGTGTCCATCTACCGAGGACGAAAAGGAAGATATGGAGCGGGTTCCATATGCTTCAGCTGTGGGAAGCCTGATGTATGCTATGGTGTGTACGAGGCCAGATATTGCTCATGCAGTTGGTACGGTTAGCAGGTATCTTTCGAATCCTGGAAGGGTACACTGGAGTGCGGTCAAGTGGATTCTACGATACCTTCAGGGCACTGCCGGTTGGAGACTTTCCTTTGGTGGTGACGAGCCGAAGCTGGTCGGGTATACCGATGCTGATATGGCTGGAGATGTAGACACGAGGCGGTCGACTTCGGGCTACGTGATGATGTTTGCGGGAGGAGCAGTGTCGTGGCAGTCGCGGTTGCAGAAGTGTGTTGCCTTGTCGACGACGGAGGCGGAATACATTGCGGCGACGGAGGCTTGCAAGGAGCTGTTGTGGATGAAGAAGCTGTTGCAGGAAATGGGACTGAAGCAAGAGCAGTATACTTTGCTTTGCGACAGTCAGAGTGCTATCCACCTTGTGAAGAATCAGACGTTTCATAGCCGGTCCAAGCACATCGAGACTCGGTATCATTGGATACGGGATGTGGTTGAGAAGAAGGACGCGGCGCTTGAGAAGGTGCATACAGACGACAACGGAGCTGATATGTTTACGAAGATTCTACCAAGGGGGAAGTTCGAGTACTGCAGGCAGATCGTCGGGATGACGACGTCCTCCCCATAGTTGTGAAGGGGGAGATTTGTTGGAGTGGGTGGGGTTCCCAACCTATGTGGAGAAGACCCCGGAGTGCGACGAGCGCCGTCCGAAGTCGGAGAAGCTCGGGAAGTAGGCGACGTTGCTGCTGCTGCTGCTGCTGGAGCTTCTGGGAGCAGAGGATCCGAGTTCGGCCCGAACTCGGTCCCAGGCCGAGTTCTGGCCGAACTCGGTCTGGTTGTTCCAGCGTTTGGCCAGTAGGTGCTGGCTGCCCCGCACAGAGTTCTGGCCGAACTCTGTGTTGTCGGGGGCTGAAGCGGGATTTTGGATGAGTTTTCATCATTGGATCTAATCCAACGGTCCAGGTTGGTTGCGGGATTAGGGAGATATATATTGAGTTTTCTCAACCCTAATTCACAAGTGCAACATAACACAAGTTCGAGAGAGAAGGAGGCAAGAGTGCCATTGCAACTTCGGAGAAGAAGGCGGAGGATTGAAGGTTGATATTCGGAGGAGATCGTGTTCGGGTAATCTCTACTCGTCGTTCTCGTTCTTCGTAGCCTTGTAATCATTGTTCTTATCTCTGAGTGTTGTGGGGATCCGATTTGGATCGGAGGAGTTTGTAGAGGGTGTAATTCTTCTATTCCATTAGTGGAGGCTTCTCAGGGTTGGACTCCGATCGTCCCGTGGTTTTTTTCCCGCAAGGGTTTCCACGTCAAAAATTCTCTGTGTCTGCGTGGATTGTTTTTGTGTGTTTGTTTTTGGTTCGTGCGTTGTTTGCTCGGTCCTCTCGCAGGTACTCTCCGGTTTGGGGAAAGGTTTCCGCGCTTCTTTCCCAACAGTTCCATGGTCAAATATTACAAATAACAAACTATCAATATTGACTACTTTTGATGCATGCCATGGTTTTAAGCATCCTTGGACAAAAGTATGTTTGCATATTTTCAGCATTTTGTTGATGCTCGTCTTGAATTATTATAATTTTGGCTCTAATACCATCAAACAATGTTGTTATTGGCTTATCATGCAAAATTTCCATCCAATTATTAAAACTTTCAGCAATATTGATGTATAATATCTAATCTCGGACACAATGCATAAGTTGTTATCCAATGGAATTAATTATGATTTTTATTGTTTGTACCAATAATTCAATTACTATAAGAAATTTGGAATTTGGCTTTTTTGACTGTTTTTTACTGTCAAGAAAGGATTTTCTTGACAGTTTTTCATCGTCATTATGACAGAGTAAAGAAAAATCCCTATTTTTCTTAACGATTTCTGGTTATATTTTCTTGACGGTTTAAAACCGTCAAGGAAAACAAAATTCTTGCAATGGAGTTTCAAATATGGATGTTCATACCTTGAGGAGGGTACTCGGGTTGATACACCGAAATCTGCTCTGCCTCTACAGTCATAAATAATAAAAGCATTCATGTTAACTAATATATACTGAAAAGCATATAGCAAAGAATATGATACATAGAATGTGAAAGAAGACCAACCTCGATTGTGTAACTAGATGTTACAAATATAAGTTGGGGAATTCCATCAATGACATGCAGTTCTGGAGTAGCATCGAAATATTGCAGTTTCCATAAATTTAAAAGCACAAATTTTAGTAATAATACAGAGCATACAACTTCAGCGCAAGGTAAGAAATACTGAAAGCTAATGCATCAAGGGTAATAGCATTTAACATTGGTACCAAGTATAATCTTCCTAGAAACTGGAAGGTAATCTTCAGTATAGAAGATTTCCAGGCACAGTGGTAAGCACCAACATGGTATACAATAGACATATATGGGACATGCATGGACACAGAGACACTACATTCTCATAAGTCTGGGATATGGATTTGCTGTAGTCATATGCACAAAAAAACACAGTTCTACTGAGCTATATGATCCCAGTTCAGGATGAACCTTACAAAAGTAATTCGGTTTTTTGTTTTTTGTTTCATACATACTGTTTAGTCCAAGTCAAATTATTTTGGGACTCGGGCTATGAATTGTCACCATTTGGAGGCCAGACAGCCCACATGTATATCCAGTATTGGGGAAGTGGCAACTGGAAAATTTTTGGAAACAGATTCCAGCAATCCAGAGCATAGTCCACAAACTCTGATTAAGAGAGGTGCAACATGTATTTGATGGATTTATATATAGAAATTTTCATATAGGGTAAAAAATTTAACCGAAATTGTAAAAAAGTAAGAAGTTTGATGTAATTGCATTTTGGGTAATGAAGCGACATGTCCCATGGCGTGCTGGTGAAAATGGACGGAGAGAGACGAAGGCGTGCCACCAATGGTGGCGCGTAAACTAGGAGTCGCCATCCTTGATGGCGCTCTGTGGCACGCAGTGGGTGGGTGACATGGGGTGACATGTGACATGACCAGAGGGGGCCATCCACCATGGCACTCTGCAGGAAGGAGCCATCAGTGATGGCGCGCGATGGCACAAAGGGCCATCTCTGATGGCGCGTTGTTGGGTTATGCCATGGGTGGTCAGCGGGTCAGCGGCGCGTTGTTCGGGGTTGCCAGTGTTGGGGGTGGCAGGCCATGAATAATGGCGCCTTGTTCGATGAGCCATAACTGATGGCGCGTTCTGTCAGAGGCCTAATACTTGCGCGCGTGTTGAGATGACAGCACATCAATTTGGGAGGGAAAAGTTTCATCAATTTGGGAGGGAAAAGTTTTTGGGGAGTCTCCAACGTGGTCTCCCTCTACTGCTGCGCCATTGGGAATGGATTTTTTGGGAAGGAAAAAAAGTTTTTGGTAGGGGAGAAAGTAGCATTGGGAAGGAAATGATGCTTTGGGAAGAGAAAAAGCTGACTGCATTGGAAACCACGTTGGAGACTCCCCCCTTCTTCATAAACTCCTTCTTTCTTCTTCTTCACATAATTTTGGCCGAACCTCTTCCTCTTGTTCTTCATCTTCATTCTCATCTTCATCCTCATCTTCATCCTCCTGTTTCTCATGTAAGTAACACTTGAACAAAATAAAATTATGATTTTATTTGAATATTTGTATTACTAATCGTATTTTTGAAAAAATGTAACAGATAGCTCAACCGAATGACGGATTTATTCCCGGGGGACCGATTACAGAAGTCATCAAACAGGAAAGAGAAATTCATATATCTAAGTTGGTTTTTGAGGGAAAGGTAAATTTTAAAATAGTAACTCTCGTTATTATTTATTTATTTTACATAAATGTAACAAATAAAATTCGCTTGTAGTTATATGATTATCCTCCAGAGACTCGAACACGGGAGCATAGAAGTTGGAGGATTCAGAGAAGGTAGCAGAAATGGGAGTTAAATGCTGCTCAAAAGCAGTTGGTGCGTTCATTTAGGTTTTATTATCTGGATGAAATTCAAATTTTTGTCCACGATGTTCACCTCATTTTTAGTCTCGCTGAGCGTTGGTGGCCTCAACGCAACACATTTCAGTTGTCTGTTGGTGAAATGACAATCACACCCTGGGATGTCGCAAATATTCTAGGATTACCTATTACAGGTGAACCAATATATTTTGATACACATTTAAATCCGTGTGACATAGTCAGGAGATATCTAGGCATTACATCCCCTACGGACCTAGGAGCAAGGAGTTTTGTCATAATAACTTGGCTTCGGGGTAACTTTATGAATTTAGATAAGACTATCGACGGTCATGTCGCGGTCGATGATTACCGGGTACGTTCCTCCTTGGTAATTTTGGCTAATATTTATTAATTTTAATAGCGAGTTAATTTTAATATGTTTGTTTCATAATTTGCAGATACTTTGCTGTACTAGAGCATATTTGCTCTGTTTGTTTCATATTATAGTGTGGCAAATCTTCCCCGGATGAGGCACCCAGATAAATGTAAGTTGTAACTTAGTACTATACTTGGACATATAGCGTACACAAATGTATTTGTCTTACGATTGTTCCTACGTAATGCAGATGAAGGCAACTTGGCTTATAGGCAATGGTGGGGAGCGCCTCGTATAACTAACAGAGCGTACAAATTTCAGGAGCCACGGTTCAAGCCTAAAGCCGTAGATGAAGCTACTCTGCGAGCTTTTGTTGATGGCATATCTGAAGCGGTACGTCTTTACCACTAATCCAAAATGAGAGTTATATGATCACAATTTTCATTTACAGATTTCAAATGTCAGGCAATTACGGGACGACAATATATCCAAGAACCAGAGAGCCATTTGTGGCCGCATGGGCGAGAGTGGATGCACGATATTTTAACTCGTGTAGATTCACTGAGTCTTGGACGGGATCCTGATATGCCTCCATTGCATACATGTATCCCGGCCGATTATCCGGCAGCCACTGTACCCCTGAGACGTTCACGACGACAGAGGGCGGATGATCCACAGGACGAGACGGATGAGGGAGCTGCTAGAGAGGGTGCAGCTAGAGAGGGCAGCAACCAGCGGTACCATGGAGAGGGCGCTGCTGGAGAGGGCAGCAGCCAGCGGTACCATAGAGAGGGCAGCAGCCAGCGATACGTTCTAGAGTACACTAGCCAGCAATACGCTCCAGAGTACACTAGCCAGCAGTACGCTCCAGAGTACACTAGCCAGCAGTACGCTCCAGAGTACACTAGTCAGCCGTACGCCCCAGAGTACACTAGCCGACACTATGCTGGAGAAGGTCTCAGTCAGCAGTATACGGACATGGGCACTTTCTCAGCCTTCCAGCCATATGATCGTACAACGACTGAGCAAATCAATGCTGTCGCAGCATATTCGTTTGAAGGCATGACATATTACTCACAGTTGATTTTGTCCCCCTCGGCCCCGGTGCCTACTCAGGAGGTCGAGGAAGAAAATAGAGACGAAACAAGAGTGGAAGAGGGTGAAGGAAGAGTGGGGAGACCACAGATGAAAGAAGAGACCGACTAGGCCTCAGACATGTAGAACGACGGCATTACAAACGACTTGTCCGACGGTATTAAAAGTTTAATATCATAATGTTTGTATTCTTAGTAGAATGTTTAATGCGTAGTGCATTTTTATTCAATAGAATGTTTAATGCGTTTTCGGTACTACAATATTTTACTCTTTTGGTTGACTTGTACATTTTCTTCTGTTGTGTCCCATCAAACCACAATTGCCGCAACGAATTTCTCTTGTCGATAATTCTCGTGGTTTGATGCGGTTTTTCTTCGGCCTTCCAGCTTTGCGTCTGACATCTGGAACTCCAATTTCTCCCATAACCAAAGCAGCTTGAATGTTGTAAGGAACTGGAATTGGTTCCATCTGTGGCTCGTACACACTTCTCAACCTGTCAGTAGAAAATATTATCGGATAATAATTTTCAACCTCACGACTGCAATATTGGCAAGCAAAACTTGCATGTATACATGGCATGTAAGTATGATACCACCTTAAACATGAACAAGATCTTTCATCTAACCGTACAACATATGTTCTACTCGATGCATGGTCTAATATTTCAAACAAATAACTATCAATTCGTAATATCTGAAGTTGATGTCTCTCGTTGGTAATAGATGTCATAGTCTTTAACATCTTTGGACAATAACTCGTGTCTAAATTTTGAGCATAATTCCTGTTTTGTCATGAAATGTTATAATCTTGGCTCTAATACCATCGAGAAGTGTCGTTATTGGTTTATCACGTAAACTCTTAATCCAATTGTTAAAACATTCAGCAAGGTTAGAAGTATTAATATCTAATCTAGGACAAGGAGCATATGTTGTAATCCAATGTACAAAATATGATGATTTCATCATTTGTACCAATAAGCCAATTGTACATCGTTATGTTCTCAGCTTTAATTATTTCGAACAAGTACTGTGCATCTGTTTGATTATACGATCTAGCAAGCGAGTCTAACAATCGATGAAATTTTTTTTCTCACAATAGACTTCATATTCTGCTTAAAATGTTGAATGCAAAAAAAATGAGACGATTCTGAAAAAATATCTCGCATAACATGTATTAATCCTTTTTGCTTGTCAGATATAAATAAAATTCTACTCCAATTATTAAAATAACTTTTAAATGATAGTCTAATAGCATTTAAAAACCAAGACCAAGAATCAGTATTCTCATCTTCGGTAACAGCATAAGCAATAGGATACAATTGATAATTAGGATCATGAGCACGAGCAATAAATAAAATATATTGATATTTGGATGAAAGAAAAGTGACATCGGTGCTAATAACAGGTAAACAACCCCTTAAAAATCCATCAATACACGCCTTGAAACAAATAAACATTCTCTCAAATTTGTTGCTTTCGGAAGTCTTAAGAAAATATCTACTACCTGAATTTGACTCCATAATTCTAAAATCATACTCCTCAAGGCCAGCATATGCCTCAACATAACTACCATTTATTTCACGTAATGCCATTTTCCGGGCTCGCCATGCTTTAGAGTATATAATATGTATCGATGTTCCCTAAATATATCATTCACAATTTGTGATGCACGATATGACGGATTATCTCTAATTAAATCAACTATTTTTGTCTTAACCCATGCATCGGTAGCTAGTTGATGACGTCCTGTCGTAAGTCCACTTAAACAAGAATGACGACTTTCTAGTGTACTAACTTTAACTATTTGTCCTTTTCCTATGGATTTGGCATATACTCTTCAATGACAATTCTGTTTATCACAATTATATATAATTCTATGGAAATTATTCATAGTAATGGCTGAACAACTAAAATTATGCTGAATTGCTAAACTACTTATAAAACTTCTAAATTTTGAACGATTGTCGAATGTTTGTCCTACAAATAATTCAGCAGTGCTAGAATTATCAATATCATCATCATCTATCTCATAACCAGTATTTTCAATTAAATCGTCACTATTTTCATTGTCCTCATCATTATCATCATCATCATCATCGGCATCATCATCATCATCATTATGTTCATCTAGTAAGGGAGCAATTGTTTGAGAAGAACTAGCACCTGTGTTAACATGTGGATAATTAGAAACAAATTCATCATTAGTTCTATTAGCAAATGATGAAACTTGAGTAACATATAAGCTAATATAAGGTGATTGCGAATTAATCTCAAGAATAAAATTCCATGCTTCTTCACCATCTATCAATAAACATGTGGAACAAAAAACAGACTTTAAAATAAATTGATAATTAATAGAAAAATGCGCTGAAATTAAATTGCGTAAATTTTCTAAAGTAATATGGCGATAAGTTGTAAAAAATTGGGTGTTACCTCCTTCGTAAGTTAACCCATTTACTCTACCACCATGTGAGCATACTATTTTAATATTATGATCCATGAGAAAGAAAAAGTTGTTTGAGAATGTTTAGCTAATAGAGAACGAGAACTTGTAAGAGGGTGAGAAGCTTCAGAGGGAGATACTAGCTTCCGTGAGGAGTTGGAAGCTTGTAAGAGGAAGATACTAGCTTCTTTGAAGAGTTGCTTCCAAGCTTCAGAGGAGTGCTTCTGTGAGAGAGAGGAGAAAGAGTAACGTGTTTGTGTAGAGAGAGAGAGAGAGAGAGAGAGAGAGTTGAGCATTGCAATAAATAGACGTTGAAATGTAGCCGTTGGAGGAAAAGAAGAGAGACGTTGGAGGCGGCAGCACAAAAAAGGAACAGCGCGCCATCAATGATGGCGCCCTCTACTTGACACTCCACTAATGGTGGCGCGTCACTCATACCCGTTGCCCTACGCGCCATCATTGATGGCTCCTCCTCGCAGCGCGCCATCACTGATGGCTCCTCGCAGCGCGCCATCACTGATGGCTCCTTCCTGCAGCACGCCATGGTTGATGGCTCTCTCTTGTCATGTCACATGTCACCCCATGTCACCCACCCACAGAGCGCCATCAAGGATGGCGTCTCCTAGTTTACGCGCCACCAATGGTGGCGCGCCTTCATCTCTCTCCGTCCATTTTCACCATGGGACATGTCGCTTCATTACCCAAAATGCAATTTCACCAAACTTCTTACTTTTTTTACAATTTCGGTTAAATTCTTTACCTTATATGAAAATTTCTGATTTATATAACATAGGCATATAGACAAACAATTACTTGATGAGCTTCAGAAAATCTCGCAAAATTTCAATGTATTTGGATGGATTTATATAACATAGGCATATAGCACTAATTTTGAATATGAGGAGCAATGTCAGTCGAAGCCAAAAGAGTTTTGTATCTCATGTCTCATCAATATTGTAATTCCAGTATTAATTATGTTAGCCTGGTATATAGAACAGAGGGCTTCAAGGTATGGAACCAAGGTTGATATATATCAAGCAAGAGGAGTATAGAGGCAATAAAGGCAGTCATTTATTGAATTATTAAATGTGTAATCTTGATAGCAATTCAGTCAAATAAAACAATCAAAAAGACCGAATTTTCACATGATGCCATAACTCTGTTCTACCCCTCCTAAATTGGGCAGCTAATACATAATACACAATTGCCAACACGAGGAGCATCCTCTATGACAATAATCCAAGATTTACATATAGATTTCTGGATAGTAATTCAGTTAAATAAAACAATCAAAAAGACCAAAATTTGATCGCTAGATACTTGTGGGGAATTATGTACTTGATTACTGTTAATCAAATACATATACACAATTGCCAACATGAGGAGCATCTTCTATTCTCCATCATCTATCAACAGTGGACAATAATCCAAGACTTACATATAGAGTTCTGGACAGTAATTCAGTAAAAAAAAAAAAAAAAATCAAAAAGACCAAATTTTGATCGCTAGATACCTGTAGGGAATTATGTATTTGATTACCATTAATCGATGTACATATTGAAGCAAATTGATAACCTAAAGCAGAAAAGATAACTTGCCTCAAGGACTTTCTCCCTTACATCCGTGTCCAAAATGTCAGGTTTAAAGCCAACTCCATTACCAGTAATAGCATGAGGACCTACAGAAATAAGCATGCTAAGAATTAGTACTTAGTTCTCAGAGCTGTTAGAAGTGCATTTATAACCATTACTAAGAAACTTGAGAAACCAACCTATCCAATAGACATCATAACTTGAGAATCTTAACTGAAACATTTCATATATAAGAAAATGTAAATACATACCAGGTTTTCTGCCATTCAATAAATTGTTTTCGGCAGGCTCAACTCCGTATATCTGGCACAGAGTATTGTGTAAAGTTCCAAGTATACAAGAATAATAGCAACAACAAAGCATTTATCCCAAATAAATCGAAGTAAGCATAGGAAACAAATTGAAAACAAGAAATTTAGGCATCTTGTGAAAATCTGAAACCCGATCAGAAATCGATTATCAAAGAAACACAACAACAATTAGTACTTAGAAGGCATGTGTACATGTTGATGGTAACATGAAGGGGATAAATAATTACTTGAAACAATGACTTGGGTTGGCTTCTGGAGCTGACTCTTCACAACTGGCAGTGAATTGGTCGGAGCAGAAACAGTAGGGTTGTGGCATAAATATCATAATTCATTACTTCATTTGTATCTCTAATTGAGAGCTTGTTTCCTGTCATTCAAACTATTTCCAGCCATTCAAAAAATTCATAATTGTCATGGTTTCAGTTTCCTTGTCTATATATTTCTTTACAACCAAATAGATGTTGATAAAAAGAAAATTTTAAAGGAGAATAGAATAAGCACCCACCCTCATAATCTCAGCATCCTTCCATGGGCCGTTGTCCGAGCATAGACGCCCTCCTTGGATACCGCTAGTGGACACGAAAAAACTTTAAGACTTGAGAAGAAAATAAACCTTGGATCTGAAGCCCAATACCAGCATAGACTATTTTAGCAACAGGAATCAGCATTTCAACAACAGATACATTATAGTTTGGTACAAAAAACCAACTGGAGATTCATGAGACTACTTTAGTGACAGCATTTGAAATATGTATGTATGTATATGATATCAATAAGCTATAATCAACCATGGAAATGAAAGACACATGAATCGGAATTTAGTGAATATGGACTCAAGTTTGAGTATGATCCTGATGTCGAGAAATTTACATGTTTGATATGCAACAAATTCGCCATTGCACTTATTTCCATGCCAACATTACTTATAGGAGCACACTAGACATGGTGTACGCAACCTTTAGCATAAACAACCATCAGCCATTTGGCCCAAAATTATTGCAGAGGGAAACAATACTAGAAATCAGAAAAGAAATCCTAGAAATCCTATAGTTACAGCAAAAGATGCTATCGTTGTACAAATCAAAAGATGCTATCCTTGTAGAAATTAGAAAAAGAATCCTAAAAATCCTAGAAATCTTATATCTTCAGGACAGGACAACAAAAGCCAGAACAAACCAAAGTTTGATCATAAAAATAAAGATGCCATCCTTGTACCATAATCCAAGGCTTCCCTTGAGAACCTCAAAAGAAATCCTATAGTTACAGCTCCCGGTCAATTAGAGGTTACATTGGCTTTGGACCCACATATCAGTTGGGTTTGGAATGAACAACGACATGATCGATTCAAGAAAGCCCATAGAAAAAAAAAAGAAGAAGTATTATCATCAGTCTACAAAATTCCCTATTATAAGAAATTTGAAAGTAAAAGCAGAAGATCACTTATTCTACTGAAGAAAACATCAGTTGGCTTTAATAATGTGGTAGGTCCTCGACCTAGATTTCCAGAAACAGGTGGTGATTTCATCGGATTTGACATAACAACAAGTAAATTGGGGAAGAACTACTTTATTGAATGGAAGAACAAAGCTACAAAGGAAATTGCAGGTAAATGCTATAGTAAATTGCACTAAGAAATGAAGATACAGCTCACACATAACTTTCTAATCCTCTCCTTCTCCTTTTATATGCAGTTGCTCATCCAGCCTTGAAGGACAGGATGTATAACTGTATGTCAGAGGCTGACGTGGCTAATTGTAGCTGACATGGCTGATTGGATGATGTGGCTTGGTTTATTGCTGACTGGGTAACTGTCTAGTGCATCCAGGAATATGCAGTTGATCCTGGGAATGCATCAACTCCCCTCTCCTTAAATTGACCTTGTCCCAAGGTCAAAAAGTGGAAAATCCTTGATAAACTTTCGTAAGGAACCCCAAGTAGCAGATTCCTCATCCCCTTCCTCCACTGAATTAGTGATGATACTGCGCTGATCACTGATTTCTGAACTTAATCAGGTTCATATCTAACTGCTCACAACCATAGCTCATTCCAGTCTAATGCCCAATTCCTGGATCCCACACCATGAAACCATCCTTTTCGATTTTGGTAGCTTGAGTGAGCTCTGCACTCTCTGTACCCACATCGGAGAGATCATTTCCACCTTCATCATTACCCATAACTGCAGCTGGATTTTTTAGAGAATTGGCATCTGGTATTCTGAACTGTTTGTTCATGCAATGCCCCACGGACCTAAAAATTGCCACTAAGGACTTCATAGCTTCAACCTTCATAGTAGTATCCTGAGGTTGTACTAATGTTGTGATGACATGAATATTTATCACTTGAACTGAAGTAGGACCTGGATCCCATACCATACAAATAGTTGATGCATCTGGTTCATCAAGACAGGGAATAACAGTTGCATGCTTACTTGAAATTGGCTCAAGACTAGGCTTGGCAGTCAACTGGAAAGCATAGAGGTTTCTTCTTGTTGTTGGAATGACTTGGCCACACTCTCTGTGAATAACATCTGTTTGCCAAAGAACAACACTAATCTCAAGCCATTCTTGGAATGAAGAGATACCAGGAACACCTGTTTCTTCAAGCCAAAATTTCTCAAGCCTTGACTTCACTTCCTCATTTGATGCAATTTTTTCACCCAAAAAATGAGTACAATGTTTCTCCATCTTGCTACTGAATGATGTCCCAAGAGGAAAAGGTCTAACTGTCAATGTTCCTTTTAGAGCTTCTTCGAGGTTAGTAGCAGCAGAAATCATTTTAATTGAAATTTGGGAGTGAGTGATACTGAGAAGTTGGATTCCTGGATGTTGTTCAAGGGCAAAAAAGCAATTGGTCGATTGAGGTTGAATTCACGCCCACTAGAATCTACAGCAGCTGCTTTGTCAACATCCTTGTCAAAGATGATGCTTAAATCCGCTTTAGTCTCTTGGACTGCCTGGGGTATCGTTTTCATTGCATTTTTGTCTTCAGGATTGGGAATATGGTTGGGAAGCATACCATCAGGCTCCAAGAATTGGTTGCAAGAAATAATTGCACCTAGAGGTTCAAGTACCTTTCGCCAAAAGAATCCTTCTGCTCCATTTCCTGCATCAACAACTATAGGAAATCCCTCCAATGGCTCCTCAAGATTCCCAGTAGCTTTGTGAACAGCTTCTACAAGATCAAAAGTGTAAACAACCATATAGTCCACTTTCCTTACAGTGGCAGAAGCAACTTCTTCTGATTTCTTTAAACTTTCAACCGAGAGATGCTTCACTGACAGATGTTCCCTTCTGTCATAGGTAAGGTTCTTGTAGAAGGAAGCATACTCCTCCTTGGTCGTTTCAATTTTCCAGAGCTCAGTCTTAAACTTGTCGAGCACCCAAGCATACTTGAGAAAACATGTTTGCTCCCATTCAAGCCAGGCCTCCTCCTTGGATGAACTGAATAGAGAGGTATCACCAGCAAGTATTACGCTCCCTATTCCCTTTTTGAATTTCCCGGGATCCCACAGTACAGACCTGAAGTATTTCAGCTTGAAGGTGATTGGAATTTGCATTACTTCATTGTTGAACTTGTCCCAGTACTCATCCCAATCAACAGCTTGTAATAATGGTAAACAAACATCAACTGCATCCTTGAAATCACTTTGAACTTGATACTCGCTACTATCTGATACTTGAAGAAACATAAAGAGAGAGATACCTGGGTTCCATATTATTATTTTATGATCCCTACTTCTTGCAATAGCCCAAGGGTAACTTACAGTGATAGCGAGTGCGGAATCTGGGTTGATGGACAGGCCTGTAAGTCCATTCTCGGTGTGGACCAAGTCTTCGACACCTTCATAAGTGTTGCTCCTTGAAGACAGTGCTGCAGCAGTTACATCTCTAATGTCTTCAACCGAGCTTGGCTTCATATTATGTTCATCTCCAAACAAGCTATCTTCCCACGATCCATTACCGGCAGCTGTTGCTGGTTGCCCTCCTTCTGAAAATAAAAACAGTGCAAGCCTGTTTGCGGGGTCTTCTACAGATACAACATCATCCTTGAGATTCAGAAGAACAGCCTCTTGATTTGGTTTTGCAGGCTCCAACTTTGTGGAAGCAACATTTAGCTTAGAGTCTTCTTCCGAGGTTATGTGTGTAATAGCAACATCAACGTTACTTGCCTGGACACTCGTTGTAGCTGCTGCCCGAGCATATTTTGTAGTTGAAGGAATGTTTTGCTTGATCTTCGTAACCAAAGTCATGGTATTGTTTTGATGCTCGCTTGTCAGTGAATGGATAACTAATTCCTCCATGGATTCACACTCAATTTTGCACCTACGGCACCAACTCGTACTTCCAAGCTTCCTCACGGGCATTTCATCAAGCACCTTCGGTTCAATCTCTTCATGCTGCTGCAGACTCTGACATTGTTGCTCTGGTGGTTGAGGAAGGGACTGTGAAGCTTCGTACTGCTGCGGAGGTGAGATATGTTGCTGAAACTGCGCCAGAAACGGTGCTGTCATCACCGGTGGATAGCCGTAGTCCGGTCCGGGTGGCGGTGGCTCCATGGCATGAAAATACGAAGGATAAACTTCCCTCCTATACTTCATCCAATCATCCAACATATTTAGTTTGTGATCTAAATTTAGAAGAGTACCTTCGAGAGATCGGAGGCTTTCCTCCACGATCTGGTGGCGAGGATCCTCTGGAAACCCTTGTCGTGAGCTCCAACTCGAAATCGATGTCTGTGGTGGCTGTTCCAGTGGAGAGTACTGCCATTGTTGATGCGATGACAGTTGATAGCAGTAGGGGTCATGCTCGGGTGGTGGTGGCGGAGGTTGTGACTCCATAGCCGGCGTAGAGGATCGTAGATGGGATCCCCATCCGTAACCGTAATGAGGAGATCCCCAGCCATACCGAGGTTCCTCCGGACGTCGTTGCTCCTCCGACGAGCATCGCTGTACACCATGGCTACTCGAGCTCGAGATCGGACTTCCGTACGCTCCGAAGTGGGGATCGTACGGCTCTGATACCAAATTGGTAGGTCCTCGACCTAGATTTCCAGAAACAGGTGGTGATTTCATCGGATTTGACATAACATCAAGTAAATTGGGGAAGAACTACTTTATTGAATGGAAGAACAAAGCTACAAAGGAAATTGCAGGTAAATGCTATAGTAAATTGCACTAAGAAATGAAGATACAGCTCACACATAACTTTCTAATCCTCTCCTTCTCCTTTTATATGCAGTTGCTCATCCAGCCTTGAAGGACAGGCTGTATAACTGTATGTCAGAGGCTGACGTGGCTAATTGTAGCTGACATGGCTGATTGGATGATGTGGCTTGGTTTATTGCTGACTGGGTAACTGTCTAGTGCATCCAGGAATATGCAGTTGATCCTGGGAATGCATCATAATGCAACGTCAAATTGTAATACAATAAGAAACATCTTATGGAACCACTAATTGGCCAAACACATCGATTGGAACCACGAAAATAAAATACTTAAATTTGAGTAACATTTAGGCCTGGTTTGGTTCGCGGGAAGAAAAGGAAAGGAAATCAATTTCTTGTTCTTTCCTTTCCTTTGGGAAATTACAATTTGCATCCATTTTCCTTCCGGAGTTAAGGCCAAGGAAATTAGGAAGAAAAGTGAAACCTTGGGTGGGTAGAGGGAACCACACACCCCCCCACCCCCCCCCCCCCACCCCACCCCACCCCCAAATCCCCTGTTCTCCTATCCTTTGGGAATCATTTTCCTTTCCTCCTTGTTTTCTTTGGAATCCAAATACAGAAAGGAATGACTTTCCTTTCCCAAAAGGCCATGATTCCGCGGATCAAACGAGGCCTTAGTGTAGCCTGTATCCTCAGTTAAAGAGGCATTATTATAGCAAAGTCGAATATTTTTTCTTCTTTCTTTGGCAATGACTAGAGGTACTAAAAGGTGGCAGAAGACATTGGAATAAAATGTATTAAAATCCTAAATCCTAGGAATGCCTTTTTTATGATAAGATAAATGAACTGGAAGGTCAAAAAATCAAGAAGCTGATTCCATTTTACTAAAGAAACCAGAACCTACAACCGTAATCCGGCAGCTTTAGACTGTAAGTTTTGATAATTATAGAAAAGCGATAATCGATAAAGGAAGCAGCGTGAAGATAAAATTAAAAATAGACAGCAAAGGATGAAAAACAATAAAGAATTATCAAGGGCCGGAAATGTGAGTAAACAAGAGCCAGAAAACCATCTCAAACCTACAAATTAAGAAAATATCACTCCACACTTCGCTCGGGGAACAAATGTGAGTAAACAAGAGCCAGAAAATCACAATGACACAAAATAGGCCATGTACCAAAGTAACCAAATTAAATACACTTCAGGTAGTAGCCCTGTAGATCCCAATTAGAAATTCGAAGTTAAAAATCAATCACAGAAATCCTTGCCAAAGCACGTAGCAGAACCTGGCCCCTCTATTTCTTTCTTGCTTGACCAAATCCTAAACATTATTAATATTATCACTGAACAACATAATTCCACGTATAATATCTTAAATTTATAAACTTTTGCAAATTTGTGGAAACAAAATTAGTACTCGATAAGTTTTTCACTAAAAACCCCATCTTTAATGTATTAGTCGACTAAGTCACATATTTGTTGGATTGTATCTCGTTTCCGGTTGAGCTCTCAAAAGGGGGTGACAATGGAGTTGGTAATTTAGTCGCACAGCGTTCCCAACAATATTAGCCGGAGCCATGAATAATTTCTTCCACTCTGCTTAGCATTACCAAATACCTATCGCAGCGATTTCATAGCCAAATTCACATTCAAATTAGATTCTTTGGATGAACTTTTGTGCATGAATTGAACCGTTCAACACAGTAATTACAAGCAAACAGTCTAATTTATGATTAAATATTATCAAACATTCGCTCTCACCTTTCGATCCGAGCGGCCCACAGATCGCTCGACAGCAGCCACTCCTTCCAGAGAAGGAGAAGGGGGGAGGGCATAGGAGAAGCGGGTCTCGGATCCGGACCCGGATCCGAAGACGCAGGAGAAGGCGAACCCTTCGACGCCCGATTATGTTAGGGACTACCTGTACTCACAAAGAAGCTGCTGAGAAGAGTGATCAATCAGTGATAGCCTGCAAAGAGTGGTCGAGCACAGGGAGTCTCCTCTCCATTCTTAGCTTCTCTCTAAGATTTCCCGCCTTGTTTCGTTTGAACCTGGCACTTATTTTCATTTGAATTGGGCAGTTGGCCAATTGTATTAGCTGGCTATGTTGTGGTATTTGATTGGGCCACTTGTTGCTCAGTCACCCAACTAATTGTGACACATCATCACTAATTAGTTGGGCTATTAGTATCCACAAACGGTCATTATTCATAAGCTGATTCCTGACTATATAAAGGAATCAGGCTGAGAGATTAGATATGCAAAAAGATCAGTTGCTTTATCCATATCATTGTTTTCCCTTTTTCTGCAAGTTTAGAACCCTAGCCGCATTTTCCTATTTTTCCTGTTATTTCTCTTGCCATTTCCTTTCTTGTTTGTTCTTTTATGTTCAGTTCTTCTCGAGGAAAGGCCATGGCAGATCCCAGCAATCGGGCACTTGACAACTTGGTATCAGAGCCGCTCGACCCTGTGCACGAGGCGGCGGAGGAACACGGCTCAAGCTGCTATGGAGTGCAGCAAGGATCACCCAACAGCGGTATCGACGCCCCCATCGAACGAAGGTTCCAATCAATGGAAGGTAAATTTCAGACTCTCAGTGATAAGGTCGACCGTTTCCTGGAGGAGGTGATCAGATCTAGGAAGGAGCCGGAGCCATGCCACCTTCCTGTTGGGGGAACGAATGTTCCAATGAACTTCCAAAACCCCAATCATTCCCAGATCCAGAACAACATTGGGCAAAATGTGAACCCTAATCCACAGATCCACAATGTTCATCCCATTTATCCACCACCCACACACATGGCTCCACCAAACTCACCCCAAATTACTCAACCACCGTATTCCAACCAAACCATGATGGGAGCATATGCCCCAAATCACAGTCCCAGAATAACCAATCGACCTCCACAGCTTCCCATTTATCCTATGAACCCTGCTCCATATAATGGGACTCCAGTCACTTCTCCTACTCCTGGGGGGAACCAATGGGGAGGACCCAACATAGCTCCAACAGGACAGGGGTGGGTACAGCCCCCACTGAGATTGAAAATATCAGATTATGATGGCAGCACAGAGGTGGAGGAATGGCTATTAAGGGTCACCCATTATTTCAACTACTACAATGTGCCTGAGGGAGATAGGGTGAAGGTATGCTCAGTCCAGATGAAAGGGAGGGCAGCCTATTGGTTTGACTGGTTGATGAAGGTCAGGGGAGGAGTTATGACCTGGGAGGACTTTTGTCAAGCTATCAAGCTAGAGTTTGGTCCATCTCAATTCACCAACTATGTGATCGAGTTAAAACATTTGAAGCAAGAGGGGACAGTGTCAGACTATGATGGCCAATTCCAGAGACTTTCAAAGAGAGTACAAGGCAGCAATGAAGCTAGTCTGATCAGCCAATATATAGGGGGACTTAAAGAGGAGGTGAGATATGAAGTCCAGCTAGCAAACCCCACCACCATCCCTACTGCCATGCACTTGGCCAGAGTCTATGAGGAGAAAGCAATAGCTATGAGAAAAACATACAAGCTGAACACTTATGGAGTTAAGGGCAACACCACTGCGCCCTATTCATCTACACAGAACAGTGAGTCGACTAAGAAGTGGGCTTCCTCAGTTGCAGCAAGTAGCCCCTCAGTCACCCCACACAGACAGGCAACAAGCATATCTCCCAGTGAGCTGATTAGGAGGAAGAACTTGGGCTTGTGCTTCCTCTGTGATGAAAAGTGGTCCAAGGGCCACAAGTGCAAGGAGAAGAAGCTATATATGTTGTGTGCTGATGAAGAGGGAGAAGGATGGGAGGAGCTAGAGCTGAAAACCCTAGAGAAGGAGGAGGAAGTTGAGACTGCAAATATTCCTGATACCTTTGCCATTTCATTGCAAGCCTTGTCAGGTATTTCTTATCACTCGACCATGAAGTTAAGAGGGACACTCAATAAGAAGCCAATCTTGATCCTAGTGGACTCTGGTTCCACTCATAGCTTCCTGGATAGCCAATTTGGTGAAAGGTTGGGGCTCGCTAAAACTGAAGACAGAGCCTTTGAGGTGGTGGTAGCTAATGGAGAGAAATTGCACAGTCAAGGACTGAGCACAGGAGTCACCATAGATTGCCAAAGTCAGAAAATTGTGGTTGATCTCTTGCATTTACAAATTACTGGGTGTCAAGTGGTACTAGGAGCAAATTGGTTGAGCACTCTTGGGGACATAATCTGGAACTTCCAGGACTTGACCATGAGGTTTGAGAAGGAAGGGGTAAACCATCAGTTCAAGGGCATACAACCCCCAGGGGATAGCATGGACGAGCCAGAGGATAGAGAATTCAGACAGAGGTCCCAGGTTTTCATCATTCAGGTGTGTCAAATAGAGGAAGCAGACAGAGGTGAAGACCCTGTTTCACCTGCAGCAAAAAACTTACTTGAGGAGTATGCAGACATCTTTGCAGAGCCCACAGAGTTACCACCAAAGAGGAACTGTGATCACAAGGTGCCCCTGATTCCTGGAGCTATACCCGTCTGTTGCAGGCCCTACAAACATCCCTATATACACAAAAACGAAATTGAAAGGCAGGTCAGGGAAATGTTGGAGTCAGGAGTCATCAAACATAGTAATAGCTCTTATTCCTCTCCTGTGATCTTACTGAAGAAAGCTGATGGAAGTTGGAGATTATGCATAGACTACAGATCATTGAATCAGAATACTATCAAAGATAAATATCCTATTCCCTTTATAGAGGAGCTATTTGATGAACTACATGGGGCTAAATATTTTTCTAAGTTGGACCTTAGAGCTGGCTATCACCAAGTGAGAATGGCAGAGGAGGACACCCACAAAACAGCTTTCAGGACCCATGAAGGGCACTACGAGTTCAGAGTTATGCCCTTTGGGCTAACTAATGCCCCCTCCACTTTTCAAGCACTCATGAACTCGGTATTCAGGGATTATTTGAGGAAATTTTTTCTGGTGTTCTTTGATGATATATTGGTGTACAGTGCAGATCATGAAACCCACCTACAACACCTACAGGAAGTTCTACAAAGGCTCAGGAAGCACAAGCTTAAGGTGAAGAGGAGCAAATGTCACTTCTTCCAGCAACAAGTGAAGTATTTAGGTCACATTATCTCAGACCAAGGAGTGCAGGTGGATGGGGAGAAGGTTCAGGCTGTACTTGAATGGCCTATTCCCAAAAATCTTAAAGAACTCAGGGGTTTCTTAGGGTTGACTGGGTATTACAGGAGATTTATCAAAGATTATGGGGTCAAAGCCTCTCCCTTAACCAACCTCCTGAAGAAAACTTCCTCTAAAGGGGCTTTCCAATGGGCTGACAAGGCACAACAGGCATTTGAAGCACTCCAGTTAGCTCTCACTCAGCCACCAGTACTAAGAATGCCAGATTTCAGTCAAGGATTCACCTTGGAATGTGATGCTTCTGATGGGGGCATAGGAGCTGTACTAATGCAGGAAGGCAGGCCAATAGCTTACTTGAGCCAAGCCTTGAAGGGGAGATCTACTGCATTGTCTACATATGAAAAAGAGATGCTAGCCATCCTTTTAGCTATCAAAAAGTGGAGACAATACCTGTGGGGAAAGCCATTCACCATCAAGACTGACCACAAGGCATTGAAGTTCATGTTAGAGCAAAAATTACACTTAGATGCCCATTATAAGTGGATGATGAAGCTGCATGGACTCAATTACAAGGTGGAGTACAAAAAGGGGACTGAAAACAGTGCTGCAGATAGCTTATCTAGAAGGAAAGAGGGTCTCCTCCAGGCCATTACAGTAGTATCAGCAGAGTGGTTGGGTCAGTTCAAGACACAGATGGGAAATTCTGCATATTATCAGAGGAAGCTGGCTAAATGGGAAGCTGGGAAGCTAGATACTAACAGATATTCTTTCAGGGATGGCCTACTCTTCTACAAACAGAAACTCCTAGTTGACCCCCAATCCCCCTTTGTGATGACCTTGTTGAAAGAGCACCATGACTCAGTGGTAGGAGGGCACTCGGGTATGAGCAAAACCTTACAGAGACTTAGAAAGGTATGTTACTGGAAGGGCATGAAAAGAGTGGTGAGGGACTACATACAAGGCTGTGAAGTCTGTCAAAGGAACAAAGGAGAAGCTTTATCACCACCTGGCCTTCTCCAACCTCTTTCCATCCCAAATCTCATTTGGGAAGACCTCTCCATGGATTTCATTGAAGGACTGCCAAATAGCAGTAACAAAACAACCATCATGGTGGTGGTAGACAGACTAAGTAAGTACATCCACCTATTCCCCTTAACACACCCCTACAATGCTAGTTCAATTGCTCAGGTCTTCATGGAAGGAGTGTGTAAACTGCACGGGATGCCCAGGTCGATTGTCTCTGATAGGGATCCCATATTCACCAGTTTGTTTTGGAAGGAACTTTTCAAGTTGCAAGGCACAGAATTGTTGTACAGCACTGCGTACCACCCCCAATCTGATGGGCAAACCGAGATCACCAACAAGGCAGTAGAAGGCTACTTAAGGTGTTTTTGCAGCCAAAAACCCAAGCAATGGAGCAAATACTTGGGGTGGGCCGAGTATTGGTTCAACACCAATTGGCATTCCTCTACCCAGGTAACCCCCTTTGAGATTGTTTATGGACGAGCACCCCCTAACCTCCTTACCTATGTACCTGATATCCCCAAGGATCCAGAAGTGGCTGAGATGGTAGCTCACAGGGACAATGCATTACAACTTATGAAGGACAATTTGGTAATTGCTCAGGAAAGAATGAAAAAATTTGCTGATCTCCACCACACTGAGAGAGAATTTATAGAGGGAGACTGGGTGTATTTGAAGGTCCAGCCCTACAGACAGATCACTCTTGCTCAGAGGAGGCCCCAGAAGCTATCCCCCAAATTTTATGGTCCATACCAGATCCTTGCTAAAATAGGGAGTGTGGCTTACAAACTGGATTTGCCCAACGAAGCTCAAATCCATCCAGTTTTTCACGTCTCCCAACTGAAGAAACACATCAGTGCTAGAGTCAATATTCAGCAGGGAGTACCATCTGGTAATGAAGACATCATCCTCGAGCCTCACTGGATCCTGGAGAGGAGGCTGGTTCAAAGGAGAGGGAGGGCTGCAGTTGACCTGTTAGTGCACTGGAAGGACAGTGAGGAGAGCTCTGCCACTTGGGTTCCCTACGAGCAATTCCTCAAAGACTTCCCCTACTTTGACCTTGAGACAAGGTCAAATTAAGGGGAGGAGAATGTTAGGGACTACCTGTACTCACAAAGAAGCTGTTGAGAAGAGTGATCAATCAGTGATAGCCTGCAAAGAGTGGTCGAGCACAGGGAGTCTCCTCTCCATTCTTAGCTTCTCTCTAAGATTTCCCGCCTTGTTTCGTTTGAACCTGGCACTTATTTTCATTTGAATTGGGCAGTTGGCCAATTGTATTAGCTGGCTATGTTGTGGTATTTGATTGGGCCACTTGTTGCTCAGTCACCCAACTAATTGTGACACATCATCACTAATTAGTTGGGCTATTAGTATCCACAAACGGTCATTATTCATAAGCTGATTCCTGACTATATAAAGGAATCAGGCTGAGAGATTAGATATGCAAAAAGATCAGTTGCTTTATCCATATCATTGTTTTCCCTTTTTCTGCAAGTTTAGAACCCTAGCCGCATTTTCCTATTTTTCCTGTTATTTCTCTTGCCATTTCCTTTCTTGTTTGTTCTTTTATGTTCAGTTCTTCTCGAGGAAAGGCCATGGCAGATCCCAGCAATCGGGCACTTGACAGATTAGTGGTTTGGGTCGAGCGAGTAGGCTGGGAAGCGGATACAGTAGAGGAGAAATGGAGAGAAAGGGAGAGGAAGAGGTTGATTAATCAGAAACGGGAAATTGCTGAGAAACCCAATTTCGGGGTTGGGTTGTATGAAAAATCCACCCGATGGGTTTTATGAAATGTCCAAAATTATATAATTCTACGTCAAATATTCAAAGATTTCCTTTAGATGTTCTGTATTTACAAAATTAATACCATAACTACCCCTCCGCACAAACTCAGATCTGGATTGCGATTCTCTTCTTCTTCTTCACGAGATATCTGAATTACATTGCTCTCATCTTCAGCAGAGATCGCAAAGATCGTTCGTAGTTCACCATGCTTTTTTTTCAGGCGAACTCCGATCATCGCTCATCTTCTTCTTCTTCTTCTTCTTCTTCTCCGACAATTAGGTCAATTATGGAGAGAAGATCTTCTTCTTCTTTTCCATAAGAGTTAGCATCGTTTTGAAAGAAGAACGAAAACTCTTGAATCTTTATTCATGTCAAATTTCTTTCCACAAAACAAAAAAAAACGAAAAAATTAGGTTTCTGTCAACTGTTCTCCGTCGATATCACACGAAGAATAGTCATTCTCCTGTATTTTTAACAAGGAGAATGCCATTCTCCGTGTTGAATGGCATTCTCCGTGTTTCTAACACGGAGAATGGCCATTCTCCTATGTTTTAACATTTGAATGACCATTCTTCATGTCATTTAACACGGAGAATGTCATTCTCCGTGTTATTTAGCACGGAGAATGGCCATTCTCCGTGTAATTTAGAAACGGAGAATGCCATTCTCCGTACTAAATTACACGGAGAATGGTCATTCTCCTACGTTTTAACACTGGGAATAACCATTCTCCGTGTAAATTAACACGGAGAATGTCATTTTCCGTTTTAATTAAGACGGAGAATGCCATTCTCCGTTTTATTTAACACGGAGAATGACATTCTCCGTGTTAATTTACACAGAGAATGGCATTCTCCGTGTTTCTAACACGGAGAATGGCCATTCTCCGTGTAATTTAGAAACGGAGAATGCCATTCTCCGTACTAAATTACACGGAGAATGGTCATTCTCCTACGTTTTAACACTGGGAATAACCATTCTTCGTGTAAATTAACACGGAGAATGTCATTCTCCGTTTTAATTAAGACGGAGAATGCCATTCTCCGTTTTATTTAACACGGAGAATGACATTCTCCGTGTTAATTTACATGGAGAATGGCATTCTCCGTGTTTCTAACACGGAGAAATGGTCCCTGCGTTTTAACACTGTAATGACCATTCTCCGTGCTAAATTACACGGAGAATGGCCATTCTTCGTTTTATTTAACACGGGGAATGGCATTCTTCGTGTTTCTAACACGGAGAATGGCCATTCTCCTGCGTTTTAACACTGGAATGACCATTCTCCGTGCTAAATTACACGGAGAATGGCCATTCTCCGTTTTATTTAACACGGAGAATGGCATTCTCCGTGTTTCTAATACGGAGAATGGCCATTCTCCTGCGTTTTAACACTGTAATGACCATTCTCCGTGCTAAATTACACGGAGAATGGTCATTCTCCGTGTAAATTAAGACGGAGAATGGCCATTCTCCGTTTTATTTAACACGAAGAATGTCATTCTCCGTGTTAATTTACACGGAGAATGGCATTCTCCGTGTTTCTAACACAGAGAATGACTATTCTCCGTGTAAATTAAGACAGAGAATGACATTCTCCGTGTTACTACACGGAGAATGGCCACCCTCATGCGAAATTAACATTTTTCGTGTTCTAACACGGAGAATGACCATTCTCCTGCATTTTATGGTTAGTTGAAACTTTGAAGGGCCATAACTTTTGACTGGGAGGTCGAAACGAGGTCCGGTTTGTCCCAAAATGAGCGTATCTTCGAGGAGCCTGAAAGGAATAGCTTCTTCGTTAGACGGCCTTCCGAAATTTTAGAATCGCAAAAAAATGATGTTTAGACCTCCGTTTTAGCACTTTGCCGTTTGTCTCGGTCTTTCCGAAAATTTTCTACGAGTTTTTGAAGATTTTTGAGAAGAAAATATAGATTCGAAAGTGGGCAGCGTATGGAAGAAGATGAAGTATCGAAACGTTTTTTTTAAGAGTAGTTTCGTGGTTGTTTTCAATAAATTAGAAGGAAGGGCAAAAAGGTCATTCGGAACCCTCTTTATATATTTTTTGCTAATTCTGGGCACGCGATGAAATGTTATTGTGCGGTGGGTTTTTTCATAAATTTTTTTCGTTTTTTGGACATTTCATAAATTTCCCCAAAAAGAAAATTTTATATACAACCACTAAATGCACGTGCAGACACGTGTGATAACGTATAATAAAAATGTTATCCAATTATAGTCAAATATATTTTCTAGTTCATGTGATTAAATTAGAAAAAAAATTGGTTGAGTTTAATTCCCTATTTTGAATATATATAATAAATTTAAACTTTTTTCAACATTTTTTTACATAATTTAATTTTTTTTAAAAATAAAAATGATTGATGATATACACGGCTCAAATTTGAGCCGTTTTGAAGCCCCTTTATAATAGTAGAGATAACAATATTTAATTTATATTATGTATCTAATAATAATTTTTATAAAATATTTTGCTTTTTTTTTTTACAGAGAGCTAGCTGCTGCTTTTTTTTGAGGGTTCAAAAAATATTATTGAACAATAGAAGAATTCACAACATTGTTAAGAAGGCAAGTAGAGTCATTAGTTAAAGCCTGAGTGATACTTCCAGGTGGAGAGTCATAGAACACATTCGTAGATATATTTAGAGCATGCTTGGCTAAATGATGAGCAGTCTCATTCCCCGTTCTTCTCACGAACTGAAAAACCAAACTGTTGTTGTTCAGTAGCTCCTTAGAGACGTCGTGGAATAGCTCATGCAATCTCCAAGGAACGAGGTTTTTCTCACCCTTGAACATTCTAATGACAGTGATGGGGTCCCCTTTGATGATAACAGGTCCGCATTGGAGTCTCCTGGTGAGTAAAATTCCTATGCGAATGGCTTCCATCTCAGCTTGTAGACTACGCTCAGTAGTGAGGGACGGGGTTGAGTACCATGATTGGGCAGCAAGGAAACACCCAGTCGAGTCTCTGGCTACTACTGCCGCAGTGATAGAAGAGTGGGACGTAGCGCCATCCACGTTGATCTTGACTGTGTCTTCGTTTGGAGGTGTCCACTGTGCATTGTCTGTGGTAGCAAATCTCAAATTGTGAAGCACAGTCGTGCAGGATCCTAGGTCTGCAGAGGAGTTGGCGTGCATAAGGTTGGCCTGATGGATAATAGAATGAATGTTCGGGGCAGTATGGCCAAACACACAGGCACATCTGGCCTTCCATAGCGCCCATAGGTGAGCATCGCCTATCCTAAAGGCCTCATGGGATTGGGGCTCCTTCAACCATACTGAGAGCAATGTGCGAACGTTGTAATGGCTGTCGATGCGCAAACCCAGGGGGCAGGCGAACCAAGTTTCGCGGGAAGTCTAACGGTGGAGAAAAAGATGATCATTATCCTCATCGTGAGCAAGAGAGAATGAGCATAGCTTATTTGTAGAGGGTATCCTCCTGTTGATCGCCGAAAGAAGAGGAAGTGCTTCAGTCAATAGGCGCCAAATAAAAACCTGGATTCTCGGGGATAAGTACATCATCTTCCATAGTCTACGCCAAACGTTGATATCCACCACAGAGGATGAGCTTCCTGGTGATTGCCGCCTAATGGACTCATACAAGGATTTAGATGAGAATCGACCACTCTTAGCACAAGTCCAGAGTAGCATGTCTGGCCCGTCTCCGTCTCGCAAGCTGATGTCAAGGATCGCTTTAGCTTTTATAGGGGGAAACATATACTTGATCAACAGAGTATTCCAGTGTCGAGTGTGGGGGTCCATCAGCTCTCGAACAAGTCGGGGGCCATTTGGAGAAAGTCTATATCCAGAGACTTTGAACCCTGTTAGCTTGGGCACCTGTACGAATGCCTACCCAACCTCCCTTCATTTTCCAGCACACTACGCTGGCCATTGCTTGTCGAATGTCAAGAAGGCTCAACCAAGTAGGTGAGGCTCGTTTGGGTCTTGAAGCAAGCCAGAAGGGTTTGTTTTGGAGATAAACACTTTTAAGCAAGCGTGCCCATAGTTGATCGGTGTCAGGGCACAAACAATATATATGGTCAAATCCAATCTTATATAGGATTACCATATATATGGTCAAAAAAGATCATGAGCCTATTTTTGGACACTTTCCTTCAATCAGGATTCTCGAAAAATCGCCATAGGAGTTTGCCAATAAGGGAGTCATTAACCCATTCTGGGTTACGAAACCCCAATCCTTCTTCTCGTTTAGGCTGTGTGAACTTGTTCCAATTAAGAAAGTGCAACCTTTTCTCCTTATTGCCATTGTCATGCTCCAGTACCGAAATACGGAAAGTGACTAGGCCAGCTACTCCATATGAGGCATATAAACGTCATACGGCGATCGTGGCTATCATGAGACTAGGGGTGCATGCTACAATCAAGTCTCCTATGGTCCCACATAACATCTATGTCTCAATCAATAAAGCAAGAAGCAACAATTAATGAACATATAAGATAAAGCAGTAAGGCGTCCCCGACGCTTCATCAAAATGATCATGGAGAACTAGCTTTATAAGTTAGCTAGTCCAGAGAGTCATAGGTACATAATCGTAGTCAGCTGCAGTCGGATTTAATTACAATTATACAAGAAGGCAAAATATCCAGAACAACCGGCTAAATAGGTGCCGGTGGCTAAACGCCAAAACTTAAGTAATGATACTAGAGTGGTGGAGAAGAAGCCCACTCGAGTCCCCCGCCAGCCATGCTCCTACTATGCACACTACCAAAATACACTCATTTAGCGACGGACTTATTCCGTCGGTATTAGCGACGGTTTCGTGGCCGCTCAGCGACTGCTTATCGACTACAATCCTTTGTCATTTTTATTTTAATTTTAGGGGGAGAAAAGGTCGCACATCCGTCGCTAGAGTGTCGGTGTTTAGCGACGGAGTTTTAGTCGTCGCTACACAGTCGATTATTTTGGCGGAAATTGTGTAGAAAATTGGCGGGTCATATTTTCGACGCCTTAGCGACGGATGTGCAGTCGACACTTATCCAAAAAGGCGACCGATTGGCGACGGTGTTTTACCAGTCGCTCGTCCGTCGCTAAATAAACGTTCCAGACTTTAAATGGAACGGCGGGGGGAACTTTTTGCATTCCTCCCAAATTCACTCTCTCTCCCCTCTCTCTCTCTCTCTCTCTCTCTCTCGCCGGTGTCGGCTTCGGTGATCGACGTCGGTGTCGTCGTCGGCGTCGGCGTCCTCTCCTCTCTCTCTCTCCCGAAGGTAACCCCCCCCTCTCTCTCTCTCGGTTATAGGGTCTGTCCGTCGCGATTGGGGCTGGGCCGTCCGTGGCTTGGCGGCTGGCTTGGGTCGGGGACTGGGCGGTGGGCTTGGGGCGGAGGCGTCGGGGTTTGGGAGGCGGGCTTGGGGTTGGGGCGTCGGGGGCTGGGTAGGGGCATCGGGGTTTGGGAGGCTGGCTTGGGGTTGGGGCGTCGGGGGCTGGGCGGTTGGCTTGGGTCGGGGTCTGGGCGGTGGGCTTGGGGCGGGGGCGTCGGGGTCTGGGAGGCGGGTGGGCTTGGGGCGGCGGGCTGGGCGGTGGGCTTGGGGTTGGGGCGTCGGGGGCTGGGCGGCTGGCTTGGGGCGGGGGCGTCGGGGGCTGGGCGGCTGGCTTGGGGCGGCGGCGTCGGAGGCTGGGCGGCTGGCTTGGGTTGGGGGCTGGGCGGCTGGCTTGGGGCGGCGGCGTCGGGGGCTGGGCGGCTGGCTTGGGGCGGGTGCGTCGGGGCTATTTACAACCGACGCACACCCATAAGCACTCTTCATATATATATGCAACCGAACTACTGGGCGGCGGGCTTGGGGCGGCGGGCTTTGGTCGGGGGCGGCGGGTGGCTTTGCTTCTCAAATTCATCTGAGTTTATATATTGGCTAAATAATGTGTTATCCATATTGGGTGTTCCATTAGTTTGGTGGTGTTTGGATTAGTAAATGTGAATATATATGGGATTTGGATTCATGTTGTATATGTTCACTGTCTCAAGGACAGTGCGAGTTCTATCAGTTGTGTGCTTCTGTATAGATGTATATATCTATACATCTAGCTGTGATATACATATGTGTGAGAGCGCCAGAGAGAGTGAGCGCCGGAGGGGGGGAGGAGGAGAGAGTAAAATGGTACGACATGGTGAAGTAGTACTGTATTTTGGCTCCAGTTCCAGCTCTATTTGATCTACGGTACGACATGGTGATCAGGACATAGTACCTGCAGCCATTCGACTGGCGAGGCAGAAACTATGTAGCCGTAGATAAAGTTGACTGTCTTCCGACCCTCATCCCTCGGCAATGATAATACGACAACCTATCACTATATCTTATATAGTAGTAGATGATGTCTTAGTATTACATTATGTGAGTTCATCTTGATTCTGTTACGTACGTCCTTCAGATACTAGATACGATAAGAACATATACTACACCATATGTACAGAACATAGATGATTCATACTAATGTATGCTTGAATGAATCTTGGGTTGTCTTCTGAGCCATCCGTTCTCACACTTGGCAAAAAATCGAATTTTTTATACTTTATCGGCTTTCGAAAATGTACTCAAATTACATGATGGTTCCTTTAGTTAGCTTGCTTCTGTTATAATTATATTATTTGTGACTATCGATCTTACCAGATGGCACCCATGACCCGAGGAGCGGCACGTCGTTTGAGGAAAACAGTGAATGCTGAGGTGGCTCCTCCTACAGTTAAGGAGGAAGTGGCACCGGTTGCTAGTGAGACCGGGAGTTCTATTCATCCAGCACAGGTAGCTAGTGAGACTGAGAGGACTCTTCATGCAGTCCTTGCAAGGGACGACAGCTCTCTTCGTGCCAAAAATCTCGCTTTTTCGAGGTGGTTGCGTGAACGTATCACTGAGCGTTTGCGTGAGCAGCGTGGTTCTTTTTAGCTATTAGTACTTATTTGTATTGGACTATTTGTATTGGGTTGTTTTTGTATTAGACTATTTGTATTGGACTACATATTGAGTTGTTTTTGTATTAGACTATTTGTACTGTCCTCCGACCCTCATCCCTCGGCAATGATGATACGACAACCAACAAGAGAGAATACTAGATCCATCTCAGTATGACGTATACTCTGATAGATCACAATTACAAGAATAATATCAGTAGTGGGATTGAGTGCTGGAGGAGATATTATCAGAGAATACGTCCTACTCAGATGGGCCTCCCACCGTTACTAATTTTTTCTGACAGCATAGTAGATGTGCTCCGTCAACAGATTCTTGCTCCGGCCAAAACTTTGTCCCGGAGCTCAAGTGGACATCCTTCGTGTAGAGCTCGAGTGAGAGGTTCCTGACAGCATGGTGGTCTCATTTGTCAAAGTATCCGTGCTTATCCCACATTGGTTGTGGGACGAGCACGGATACTTTGACAAAGGAGACCACCATGCTGTTAGGAACCTCTCACTCGAGCTCTACACGAAGGATGTCTACTTGAGCTCCGGGGCAAAGTTTTGGCTTGGAGTCAGATTCTGTTGACGGAGCACATCCACCATGCTGTCAGAAAAAAATAGTAACGGTGAAAGACCCATCTGAGTAGGACGTATAATCTGATAGTATCCCCTCCAGCACTCAATCCCACTACTGATATCATTCTTGTAAAGGTGATCTCTCAGAGTATACGTCCTACTCAGATGGATCTCTCAGAATATCCTCTCCGGTTGGTTGTGTTCTGAGCCATCCGTTCTCACAGAGGGTCCTATTTTGAATTCTATATTTTGTATTTTGGTTTCTGTATTTTGTATTTTCGTTTCTGTATTTTGGCTCCAGCTCCATTTGCATTAATCTACGGTACGACATGGTGATCGGGACATAGTCCCTGCAGCCATTCGTATGTGCATATTTAGTCTATGTGATTCTTGGATAATTGGTGTGCATTATATATTGGTTTGGTTTATGCATATTTTTGTGAACAGGAAAAGTGTTGCACCATATGTACAGAACATAGATGATTCACACTAATGGTGATCAGGACATAGTCCCCTGCAGCCATTCGACTGACGAGGCAGAAACTATGCAAGTAGTCTTAGATAAAGTTGACTGTCCTCCGACCCTCATCCCTCGGCAATGATGATACGACAACCTATCACTATATCTTATATAGTAGTAGATGATGTCTTAGTATTACATTAGTGAGTTCATCTTGATTCTGTTACGTCCTTCAGATACTAGATACGATAAGAACATATACTACACCACATGTACAGAACATAGATGATTCACACTATTGTATGCTAGAATGAATCTTGGCTTTTGTTCTGAGCCGTCCGTTCTGATCAAGCATCTTCCTTCTCCTCTCTTCCACCATGGCTCTGAACAAATCTGCTCCTCCCTCTACTTTCCTTCTTCTTATTTGACTCTCTCAGCAACATATGACATCCAGCTCAAGTGTAGAGTCGGGGGAGAAGAAGTGGACAGAAAGAGGAGGGAGAAGCAGCACAGCCGGCGGCATGACCCGGAGGAAGTACAGAGGTTTTCTTCAACAGCCATAGGAGAACTATAAGGATATATCTTTTTAGCGACATGTCATCTTGTCAAAGACCCTTCATGTGAATATCATGTTACCGCGGTGTCGGAAGACTAACATGTCATAAGTTTTTAAGCCGTGTGATATAATCTCCCCAACTCTTTCCTCCTCTGTAGTAATCTTGCATTATTACATAGCAGGAAAGAGTTTTGAGGATTATGTCAAAACACACGGCTTAGAATCTCGCTTGACATGTTAGTCTTCCGACACCGCGGTAACATGATTGTCACATTAAGGGTCTTTGACAATGTGATATGTCGCTAAAAAGATATATCCTTATAGTTCTCCTACGGCTGTTGAAGAAAACCTCTGTACTTCCTCCGGGTCATGCCGCCGGCTGTGCTGCTTCCCCCTCCTCTTTCTGCCCACTTCTTCTCCCCCGACTCTACACTTGAGCTGGATGTCATATGTTGCTGAGAGAGTCAAATAAGAAGAAGGGAAGTAGAGGGAGGAGCAGATTTGTTCAGAGCCATGGTGGAGGAGAGGAGAAGGAAGATGCTTGATCAGAACGGATGACTCAGAACACAAGCCAAGATTCATTCTAGCATACATTAGTGTGAATCATCTATGTTCTGTACATATGGTGTAGTATATGTTCTTATCGTATCTAGTATCTGAAGGATGTAACAGAATCAAGATGAACTCACTAATGTATGCTAGAATGAATCTCGGGTTGTGTTCTGAGCCATTCGTTCCAATACTTGGCAATTAAGCCATTCGACTGGCGAGGCAGAAACTATAAGGCTACTTGCACGTTCTTTCAACTTTAAATTACAAGATTACTATATTAGGTTAAATAAATCACTAACCTCATCACGGTGAGTCTTGGTGTAGCACTCAAATGTGGGGCACCTGTAATCTATGTGAGTTCATCTTGATTCTGTTACATCTTTCAGATACTAGATACGATAAGAACATATACTACACTATATGTACAGAACGTAGATGATTCACACTAATGTATGCTAGAATGAATTTTGGGTTGTGTTCTGAGCCATTCGTTCCCATACTTGGCAATTAAGCATGTGAAATAGAACTGATTATGTTTAGTTTGTCTTACGATACAGATTTTCACATCCAAATTGAAATAGATCGTTACTTCGTTGATCGTACATGGGTGTACTATAGCGGATCAACCTCCTGGACCGTAGGTACTTATAAGTATTGACCGTATCGGATTAGTATCGATCTATCATTTTGGTATGGGCCGTATCGGTTGGTATTGGTCTTAGCGAATTGGTATCGTCCTATCCGATATGTATCGGCCGTATAGCTAGGATTCATATTGGCCTTATCGATTTGGTATCTGTCATATCCGATAGGTATCGGCCGTGTTGGATTATTATATACCATTTTGGATTAGTTTCGTAGAAGGTTTAGTAACAACTGTACTTGGATTTCTCTCTTCTAGAGCTAGATTACCATTGCAAGAGAGTCACGAGAGCGTAAATGGCCAGTTACAGAACATACATACTTCCTTTTCAATCTCGCTTTTCCTGATGGAAAAGGAAGTATGTATGTTACTGTAACTGGCCAATCACGATCTGGTGATTCTCTTGCAATGGTATTCTAGCTCGAGAAGAGAGAAATCCAAGTACAGTTGTTACTAAACCTTCCATGAAACTAATCCGAAATGGTATATAATAATCCAACACGACCGATACATATCGGATATGACCGATACCAAATCGATAAGGCAAATATGAATCCTAGCTATACGGCCGATACATGTACATATCGGATATAGGACGATACCAATTTGTTAAGGCCAATACCAATATGATACGTCCTATACCAATCCGATAGACCGATACAGGCTTGATACACTAGATACTAAGTACATCTGGCCTATACCAGCGGATCTACAAATTACTGCACGATAGGCCCAACGACTCCAGTTACATTCGGTTATTGGTGAGTACATGATTACATAGTAATTCTGTTAGTCTTGTGATACAGATTTTTACTCATGCTACCAACGTCACAACGTTTCCAGTGCTGCTCTCTCTAATGATGATGAACGCAAAAAACCAACGTCACAACTTTTATAACTTGAGTAAATTTCTTTACCCTATATGAAAATTTCTGTTGTCAGAAAGATGGCTCCTAGGACTCGTCGAGGTGGTGCTGCTAGTCGAGGAAGGGGTCGAGGCAAGAAACCCTTGGAGGTCGACACGGAGGAAGTCTCCGTCGTCAAACAAGAGCCGGTGACTGTTAAGGAGAAGGTGTTACCAAAGGTCGAGGTCAAGGAAGAACCGATGACCATCAGGGAAGAGATTGCTCCCAAGCTTGAAGCTAAGGAGGAGCCACCGTCAGAGAGTAGTAGCATCGGGACCGACCCTCCTGTCCCTACAGAAGACCTCAACCAGATTGAGCCTTCGTATGCAAAGTGGCTGATAGAATGGTACATGCCTCAACGCAACTATCATCCCTGGCTGTGAGAATTCATCGTCTGACTTGTGGTCATTGTTGAGGCGAAAGTCGATTTTCCTATGTGTTTTGGAATATTTGTGAAAATTTTGGAATATTTGTGTTATGATCGGTCGCCAGGATTGGATATTAGGTTACTGTAACTGGCCAACTCTTTCCTATGTGTTTTGGAATATTTGTGAAAAATTTGGAATATTTGTGCAATGATCGGATTATAACGATGGATATTAGGTTACTCTTCCGGATAATTGATGTCTATTTTATATTAATTTGGTTTGGTCTATATGATTCTTGGATAATTGGTGTGCATTAAATTCGTATGTGCATTACTTGGTCTATGTGATTCTTGGATAATGTGACTGCATTATATATTTGGTCTATGTGATTGTTGGATAATTGGTGTGCATTATATATTGGTTTGGTTTATGCATATATTTGTGAACAGGGAAAGTGCTGCAATTTTTTTCCCAAAAAACCCAGTTAGCGACGGACTAGTGACCGTGTAGCGACGGATACTCCCAGTTTTCGACGGGTTGTCGACGGGTAATCCGTCGCTATCTGGAGTTTTTAAAATATTTCCAGGCAGCGACGGGTTATCGACGGATTATCCGTCGGTAACGTTCTGGTGGTATAAGCTTCGACGGACTAGCGACGGAAAGGCCGTCGCCAGGGCGACTGGTAGACAGCCGCTAATCAGTCGCTCTAAATAGTGACGGCGTAGCGACGGCAAATCCGTCGACATGGTGCTGGAAATGCCAAGCTTTTCCAGAACCTGTTCGACGGATAGTCCGTCAGGAATCCGTCAGAAAGCGGTCGTTAATTACCGACGCCTTGCGACACATTAGCGACGGAATGATACAATCTGATACACTGTTACGACGGGTTACCGACGAAAATGTACGTCGCGATAGCCTACACATTTCAGTACTTAAAAGCTGAAGTGGACGACAGTCCGTCGGACATCCGTCGCTAAGGCTTCGTATTGTAACGTCGAGTATCCGTCGCTAGTCCGTCATGTGACGACAACTTAGCGACGGAAGGTTATTAGCGACGAGCTGATTGCCGACGGATGTTTTTGACCAATATCCGTCGGTACTCGGTCGCTAATTGTATTTACCGTCGTCTTAGCGACGGATGTGGCCGTCGCTAAAATGATAAATTTTGGTAGTGGCACCATTGACGTCAGGGAGGAAAGTCGGATCCTCTGGCTGTGCTACGTGATCTGGCCAAACAAAACCAGCAGGGTCAGCCCCGAATAGCAATATCACGACCCGCACCCTAGAGTAAGGGCACGAGAAGTGGGTACGTCCAGCCTACGCCGTAGTGTCGGCGGTAGAACGCTGTCCTAGGTCAATCATCTAACAATATAAAGTACCAGTACAGTTTATACTCTCCGAATGGAGGTGACAAACAGAAAACAATCTCAATCACATCTAGGTAGAAGAATGAAAGATAGATAGATAGACAGTAACTCAAAGAGAACAGTAGAATAGATGAAATAAGTCCAAGTGTCTAGGATAACATAACATCAGAATGCCAACTCATAATACAATAAGTCTAAGAGTCTATATATCTCAACATCTCAAAATGCAACTCAGATGTGAGGCAAAATGATAATACAGAAAAGACTGTCTAGCTAAACTAGCCTAGACTACTGGGGCAACATCCTCAGCCGCAGGTGGATCCTGCTGAGGGTCCACAACATAAGTATCATCTAGTCCTGCTCCATAATAGATAGTCACCAGGGCCTCATCCTCATCCTCTGTAATATTTTCAACAGGTCCATTCAGGACAGGAACGAGCACAATACATCTCACACAGTTTATATCAGGTTAGAAAATACGATACAGGCAATAGAGTAAGATACAGGAAATGCTGAAAGGAAATATACGCTGTAAAAGAGATAGCTTGTAAAGGAAATATCTACTGTATATAGAGAACTGTAAGTGGCTAGTGATGTAGAGTACAAGATAAGCATGTGAATGGCTAGAATTTATACATGATTACACTACTGAGTTTGTACATGATTACACTACTTTGGAATTATTCACATGTCTACTTCTACTCCCCCGTTTCCCCAATCAATACATAAGGATCTAGACAAGTTACGTTATTATACATGATTACTTCACATAAGCCTCATAAATGAGTATACGTGAAGTTATACATGAGGGCTCAGTGAACATGAGAGTACATGATCACATGAGTATACATGCATGATGGAAGCACAGGAGTACATGATGAAAGTGAAACACACGTAACATGAAGTACCCGATGCTCCCGAGGGGGATAACATCTCATGTAAAGATCCATATAGTACTAGTTCGTGTTACCAACGTGACAGCAACAAGTAAAGTAATCTAGAGCGAGAAGTAAAGCCTGAACAAGTATAAAACGGTTAGAGAATGTACTCGCCTGATAACTGAATGTCTGAAGAGGATATACTGTATGAGGAGAGGTGTATGGCTCCTAATCAGAGCAATACAAGTCACAATGTATCCACAATGGTAAAAATAAAGTATACAATGCATACTACATGATTCTAGGTCAATCTGGTCAAAAGACAACTCTTGGTCAACTCAACAGTCAAACTAGGTCACAGGAAGTCATACTAGGTCACAGGGGATCAAACTGAGTCAAATAAAGTCAAACAAGGTCAAACAAGTCAAGGTTAGTCAAATCTAGGTTAAAGTCAACTCTTGGTCAACATTCTAATCAAACTAGTCAAATACTAGTCAACATGATCAATCTGGGTCAAGTCTAGGTCAAACTTAGACCAACTAAGGTTTTGGTCAAACAAAAACTAGTCAGTAAGGTAATTAGGTTAAACAAAGACTAGTCAATAAGGTAATCAGGTCAAACATGGTCAGACTAGTTAAACTAGTCATTTTTAGGTCAATTAGGTCATGGTTTGACCAATAGTTGACTTTGGTCAATAATGGTCAACATTTTGGTCAACCTAGGTCTAGTAGTCCTAATGGTCTATCCTAACTCATTGGCCATAGGCCATAGGCTAATAACTAAGTTCCATAGGCTAATACCATATAGGTATATATATATATATACAATAGACCATAATATATATATATATATATATATATATACATATCTACAATATATATATATATATATATATACAATATACATACCCACTATATATACCATATGTAACCAAATATGTAAAATACTATATATATACTCGCTATATATAACATATATATATATATACATATATATTTACATATAACAACCACATAGGCCTATAGCCTATGTAATACCCTAGGTATCTATATATAGACACATTATATATAATGACACACTATATAAACTAATACAATATATATATATATCAATATATGCATATATATATATGAAACATATATATACTACATATTTATAGAGAGAGAAGTAAGAAAGAGAATTAGAGAGAGGGAGAGAGGACAGTGAGAGAGAGGGACTGCTAGACACACACAGGGAAGGGGAGGGGGCTGTTCTCAGATTTCCTGAGAATAGGAAGTAGCCCCAACACACACACAGTGCACATATATACATACATATGTATATACATACACAACTACCTATACACACAACTACAAATCCTCAAAACTCACCCACACTCACACATACATATATACTACGGATACATATACTAAAAATACACACATACATGTATAAATCATATCAAAATTAGGTTTGAAATTCGTTTTTAGAAAACTGGAAATAAATACAAAATTTGGAATATTGAGACTGTGTACTCGAAACTAGGTAAACCCAATTTCACACACAAAATCGAGCTAAGACTCGAATCTAAAGGTTGGTAAGTGATGCCCCACATGTACCCTAGTGTCTAGGGGGCCTGACGCGACACCACGACACAGTTTGATGTGTCCAAACTCACAAAAGCCCTACTCGGGTAAATCCTGATACTCACACGCGTGCACAGCGTCGTACACGCGTTCCACACGCTCGTGGACACACCACGAGACACGACACGTCTCGTGGTCATACACACGTGTAGCCCACCTATAGGGCTACACGATGGACACACTGACACGTGTCCGCGACACTCGTGGATACGACACGAAACCCGTATCAGTCGTAAAAAATACGACTGATACTCACGTTTCGACCGCGTCGTACACGCGGTTGCACGTCTCGTGCTCGCGACACAGGACACGACATATCTCGTGCTCGTGTCCTCGTGTACGCCACATATAGGGCTACACGCTCGTGTCACCATGAGACACCCAAGTGTCGTGTCCGCGCGACACGATACGCACAAAGTTGCCCCCGCGCGCGTGTGCGCTGACAACGCGTGTCCAGTGCGAGTGAGATTTCTCACTCGACATGACACGACGCGACACCAAACTTTTGAGGCATGTTCGCAGACATTGCCCCCGTATCCATGTCAATTTTCTCGTGTCCTAGTGCTCTGTGCAGTGAGCACGAAGGGTGTGGTAGCAGGGCTTGCACGCGTGTGCTCGTGCAGTGGGTTCGTGTCCATTTTGGATACGGACACAGTACAAAAATGTGCTCAGTCCACTTGGCTTGTAACCTACAAGTCTAGGGCTACACAAAAATGTAATTTGTTTTGGAAAAAAACAAAAACCAATCCTTTGTGGCATTTCATCAAACAAGGGTTTTCAAACACAGATACGTGTCCGATACAGACACCAAACCAATCCTATTTCCTACCAAACTTGACCCACAGTTCCATGGTACCTAGATGCATGCAACTATGAAGAGAAAACACAATATTAACAAGGTTTATAGGTATTTACCTATTTGGTGAAAAGTCAAGAAAACACCAAAGTAGGGGGGGTATCCTCTTCTCCTGGTGATGCCCAAAGCTCCACAAATCATTGATAGCAGGCCCTAATTAGTATCCTCTAGTGTAGGGGAGTCCAATACAAGAAACTAGAGGTGGTTTGAATCAATATTGATCAAGTTGTGGGTGTTTGAAGAAAATGGGATTTTGTGGGATTAAAATTCATGTAAAATGTTCATGAATTAATGTAAGGGGATTATATAGAATATGTGGCTGTTAGGGGGGTCCTTGGCCGGCCATGGCAAGGGGGGGGTGTCCTTGCCCTTTCCTTCATGGTTAAGGCAAGACTTTTGTGTAAAGGTTGAGATATTTTGAATGATTTAAGCAAAATATCAATAAAGGCAATCTAGATATTTATGCCACTTTAACCCATGACTAAATATCCATCCCAAAGCTTCTAGGTTAGTTGCTAACCTCTAGATTAGTGCTAAACTAGGTTAGGGACTAACATGACACTAATCAATAATTAAACAATAATAAAAACACATAAATACAAATAATTCTAAATGAATCCTAGAAAATTACCAAAATACCCTTTAGGCTAAAAATCACTAATTTGGTGTTCTAAGCCTATGGCTAGGCTCACATGATCATGGTTAGTCTCTAGGTTATAAAATCTCTAGGGTTTACACTAGGGTTATACTAGTAAAGTCACAAAGTCATAAGTCGTGACTTAGAAAATAGTTTTAAATAACTAAAAATCACCAAAAACCATATCATGTCTAAAATACCATTAATAAATAATAATAAAATAATAAAATTTCAAAAATACCCTAATTTCAGAAAACTGGGTGTTACAAGTCTACCCACCTTAAAATAATTTCGTCCTCGAAATTTAGATGGTCGTACTCCTCATAGGTCAAACCTCCAACAATCAGGGACGAAGCCACTACCTAGCAACATGCAAGGTCAACAAGCAAAATATGGATAGTAGACCTATACTGGGTCATGTCCAAAAATTGGCTGACAGTTTTAGGTCATAAGGTGTCCTTAATTCAAATCGAAATCGAAAGTAACTCCATGGGATAAATCAGGATGGAGCATCGGGTCAGAAAAATCGTACTAAGTAAATGAAGCACACGATGGTATGCCTGAGTGGGACACTAAGGTCATGGGTGTAGAGTGTCATGTATGCGAAGTCAGTTTTGAGAAAACAACTAGTCTTGTGCTCCTAACTTAAAAGTCACGGTAATGTGCCTACGATGATCATAATTTAGAGTGGAAAAAGTCTATGTTACCAAAATTGAACCAAAAATTATGATGCAATAGTGGTACCAAGGGGATAGGTTAAATGGGACAGTCTGTGGTCTCATCTAGGTGCACTAGTCATTCTAGATCAAGACTGTCCTATGGTATCAAAACGTACAAGCAATCTAGGGTGTCCTAATTGGGAAGGTAAGGGAACAACAATCATCAAGGCTATAGGGCCGTCTACCATCCTATATGAAAATTTGTCATTAACAAGTAAGTGAGAAATCATTAAAAGTTACTATTCCATAAAGTGGTAAAAGAAAATTGAAAATTTAGGCACAAACAATCACAAATAGATTTTAGTCTTGACATAATCTAAGTTGATCAATTTCAGGATAAATCGAGATTTGGGCAAGGTGGAAAATCAATGAAATCAAGTATGAGCACGAGCATCCAATGATGAAGATCCAGGTCATGATTAAATTTAATTCAACTGGATACGAATACGAGGTTCATAGGCGATAAAATAATTCAAAGAAGAATTGTCAAGGCTATTGCGGATAAGATTCTAGGGCAAGTTTAACTATGTCTCCATCCACGTAGATTAATATATGAAAAAGCGAACCAAAACGCAATAGGTTGATCAGACCATCATGCGCCGGTTCTGATTAGATAATATATTAGTGGGTGTACACCCAATAAAATATATCATGATCAAGCTCGAAAAGGATAAGCTTGTAAAACTAAGGATAAATTTATAGCATAAGATATAAGTAAGGGTGAAAATGATGAAAGAAAATGCATAGTCCAAGATCCTTAACCAATCGGGTCAAGCATTCAAGATAAGGTATAAGGTTAAGTATTTAAGGATTCAAGTAGAACACCATCACATGCCAGGTCGAAAGAATTGAACCAAGGTGGATTTCTAATTGAAATAAGAATAAATTTAGTATCACGGTAGAGGTTATAGTTTAGCCATTTGACCAGAAAAGCATATCAAGAAAATAGAGTACAAGAAGACGGGTTTTAGTAGAACATAGAATACCTATATGAAGGTAGGCTAGTCTAGGTCTTACATGTGAAGTTTGTTGGGAGGTAACAGCTAGTATTATACTCTGAATATCTAAGTCACGGTAAAGGACGTCCAATGATCAAAAAAAATAGAAAGTGGGAGTTCAAGACGTGACAATTGATGCAAAATTAAGGAAGATCAAATTAACCCATGGAATAAAATTAATTAGGAATCCAGTAAATAATTTAGGAACACAGCCCTAGGGATAGATGGCTACTAGATGAATATAGTTAGGGTTCGATCAAATCAAAGGTCAAGGTTAGAAGGTCTCAATAAAGTCTTTATTTGAGGAAATGTCGAGTAAGTCAGGTTTGGGATACAGTCACATAGTTTGGTAGAAAGAATTGAGCAAGATGAAAAAATAGAGGGGACAGTTCATTTCAATGGAAAGCAATTAGCAAGAGGATTAGATGGCAAGAAACAGATGAGAGTTTTCTCATAAATGTGATTGAGTACCCTAAAATGAAAGATATTAATCTAACACAAAGAAATTAAAATCAACAACTACAAAAATTTCAAAATCATCAACTAACATCAGGATTCAAAGTTCTACAGTGAATCCTCCAAAAATCAAATTCAATCAAGGGAAAAGGAGTTTAAATCGTAATTTCAAATGAGATTCTCAAGGGTCATCCCAAGAATCTCTCAAGGTATCCTAACAATGATTGAGTATCCTCTCTCACTAAGCCTATTCCTCCAATCCTATCACAGGCTGTAGTGATACTCTAGTTCGAATATCACTACATAAACTCGACCTGCATGGGCCACCACTAAAAACGTGTCACGACCCGCACCCTAGAGTAAAGGCACGAGAAGTGGGTACGTCCAGCCTACGCCGCAGTGTCGGCGGTAGAACACTGTCCTAGGTCAATCATCTAACAATATAAAGTACCAGTACAGTTTATACTCTCCGAATGGAGGTGACAAACAGAAAACAATCTCAATCACATCTAGGTAGAAGAATAAAAGATAGATAGATAGACAATAACTCAAAGAGAACAGTAGAATAGATGAAATAAGTCCAAGTGTCTAGGATAACATAACATCAGAATGCCAACTCATAATACAATAAGTCTAAGAGTCTATATATCTCAACATCTCAAAATACAACTCAGATGTGAGGCAAAATGATAATACAGAAAAGACTGTCTAGCTAAACTAGCCTAGACTACTGGGACAACATCCTCAGCCGCAGGTGAATCCTGCTGAGGGTCCACAACATAAGTATCATCTAGTCCTGCTCCATAATAGGTAGTCACCAGGGCCTCATCCTCATCCTCTGTAATATTTTCAACAGGTCCAGTCAGGACAGGAACGAGCACAATACATCTCACACAGTTCATATCAGGTTAGAAAATACGATACAGGCAATAGAGTAAGATACAGAAAATGCTGAAAGGAAATATACGCTGTAAAAGAGATAGCTTGTAAAGGAAATATCTACTGTATATAGAGAACTGTAAGTGGCTAGTGATGTAGAGTACAAGATAAGCATGTGAATGGCTAGAATTTATACATGATTACACTACTGAGTTTGTACATGATTACACTACTTTGGAATTATTCACATGTCTACTTCTACTCCCCCGTTTCCCCAATCAATACACAAGGATCTAGACAAGTTACGTTATTATACATGATTACTTCACATGAGGCTCATAAATGAGTATACGTGAAGTTATACATAAGGGCTCAGTGAACATGAGAGTACATGATCACATGAGTATACATGTATGATGGAAGCACAGAAGTACATGATGAAAGTGAAACACACGTAACATGAAGTACCCGTTGCTCCCGAGGGGGATAACAACTCATGTAAAGATCCATATAGTACCAATCCGTGTTACCAACGTGACAGCATCAAGTAAAGTAATCTAGAGCGAGAAGTAAAGCCTGAACAAGTATGAAACGGTCAGAGAATGTACTCGCCTGATAACTGAATGTCTGAAGAGGATATACTGTCTGAGGAGAGGTGTATGGCTCCTAATCAGAGTAATACAAGTCACAATGTATCCATAATGGTAAAAATAAAGTATACAATGCATACTACATGATTCTAGGTCAATCTGGTCAAAAGTCAACTCTTGGTCAACTCAACAGTCAAACTAGGTCACAGGAAGTCATACTAGGTCACAGGGGATCAAACTGAGTCAAATAAAGTCAAACAAGGTCAAACAAGTCAAGGTTAGTCAAATCTAGGTTAAAGTCAACTCTTAGTCAATATTCTAATCAAACTAGTCAAATACTAGTCAACATGATCAATCTGGGTCAAGTCTAGGTCAAACTTAGACCAACTAAGGTTTTGGTCAAACAAAGACTAGTCAGTAAGGTAATTCGGTTAAACAAAGACTAGTCAATAAGGTAATCAGGTCAAACATGGTCAGACTAGTTAAACTAGTCATTTTTAGGTCAATTAGGTCATGGTTTGACCAATAGTTGACTTTGGTCAACAATGGTCAACATTTTGGTCAACCTAGGTCTAGTAGTCCTAATGGTCTATCCTAACTCATTGGCCATAGGCCATAGGCTAATAACTAAGTTCCATAGGCTAATACCATATAGGTATCTATATATATACAATAGACACATACACTATCTACACCATATATATATATACAATAGACCATAATATATATATATATACATATCTACAATATATATATACAATATACATACCCACTATATATACCATATGTAACCAAATATGTAAAATACTATATATACTCGCTATATATAACATATATATATATATATATATATATATATATATATATATATATATATATATATATACATATATATTTACATATAACAACCACATAGGCCTATAACCTATGTAATACCCTAGGTATCTATGTATAGACACATTATATATAATGACACACTATATAAACTAATACAATATACATAAATATCAATATATGCATATATATATATATATATATATATATATATATATATATGAAACATATATATACTACATATTTATAGAGAGAGAAGTAAGAGAGAGAATTAGAGAGAGGGAGAGAGGACAGTGAGAGAGAGAGGGACTGCTAGACACACACAGGAAAGGGGAGGGGGCTGTTCTCAGATTTCCTGAGAACAGAAAATAGCCCCAACACACACACAGTGCACATATATACATACATATGTATATACATACACAACTACCTATACACACAACTACAAATCCTCAAAACTTACCCACACTCACACATACATATATACTACGTATACATATACTAAAAATACACACATACATGTATAAATCATATCAAAATTAGGTTTGAAATTTGTTTTTAGAAAACTGGAAATAAATACAAAATCTGGAATATTGAGACTGTGTACTCGAAACTAGGTAAACCCAATTTTACACACAAAATCGAGCTAAGACTCGAATCTAAAGGTTGGTAAGTGATGCCCCACATGTACCCTAGTATCTAGGGGGCCTGACGTGACACCACGACACGGTTTGACGTGTCCAAACTCACAAAAACCCCACTCGGGCAAATCCTGATACTCACACGCGTGCACAGCGTCGTGCACGCGTTCCACACGCTTGTGGACACACCACGAGACACGACACGTCTCGTGGTCATGCACATGTGTAGCCCACCTATAGGGCTACACGATGGACACACTGACACGTGTCCACGACACTCGTGGATACGACACAAAACCCGTATCAGTCGTGAAAAATACGACTGATACTTACGTTTCGACCGCGTCGTGCACGCGGTTGCACGTCTCGTGCTCGCGACACAGGATACGACATATCTCGTGCTCGTGTCCTCGTGTACGCCACATATAGGGCTACACGCTCGTGTCACCATGAGACACCCAAGTGTCGTGTCCGCGCGACACGATACGCGCAAAGTTGCCCCCGCGCGCGTGTGCGCTGACAGCGCGTGTTCAGTGTGAGTGAGATTTCTCACTCGACACGACACGACGCGACACCAAACTTTGGGGGCATGTTCGCAGACATTGCCCCCGTGTCCATGTCAATTTTCTCGTGTCCTAGTGCTCTGTACAGTGAGCACAAAGGGTGTGGTAGCAGGGCATGCACGCGTGTGCTCGTGCAGTGGATTCGTGTCCATTTTGGACACAGACACAGTACGAAAACGTGCTCAGTCCACTTGGGTTGTAACCTACAAGTCTAGGGCTACACAAAAATGTAATTTGTTTTGGAAAAACACAAAAACCAATCCTTTGTGGCATTTCATCAAACAAGGGTTTTCAAACACATATACGTGTCCGATACGGACACCAAACCAATCCTATTTTCTACCAAACTTGACCCACAGTTCCATGGTACCTAGATGCATGCAACTATGAAGAGAAAACACAATATTAACAAGGTTTATAGGTATTTACCTATTTGGTGAAAAGTCAAGAAAATACCAAAGTAGGGGGGTATCCTCTTCTCCTGGTGATGCCCAAAGCTCCACAAATCCTTGATAGCAGGCCCTAATTAGTATCCTCTAGTGTAGGGGAGTCCAATGCAAGAAACTAGAGGTGATTTGGATCAATATTGATCAAGTTGTGGGTGTTTAAAGAAAATAGGATTTTGTGGGATTAAAATTCATGTAAAATGTTCATGAATTAATGTAAGGGGATTATATAGAATGTGTGGCTGTTAGGGGGGGTCCTTGGCCGGCCATGGCAAGGGGGGGTGTCCTTGCCCTTTCCTTCATGGTTAAGGCAAGACTTTTGTGTAAAGGTTGAGATATTTTGAATGATTTAAGCAAAATATCAATAAAGGCAATCTAGATATTTATGCCACTTTAACCCATGACTAAATATCCATCCCAAAGCTTCTAGGTTAGTTGCTAACCTCTAGATTAGTGCTAAACTAGGTTAGAGACTAACATGACACTAATCAATAATTAAACAATAATAAAAACACATAAATACAAATAATTCTAAATAAATCCTAGAAAATTACCAAAATACCTTTTAGGCTAAAAATCACTAATTTGGTGTTCTAAGCCTATGGCTAGGCTCACATGATCATGGTTAGTCTCTAGGTTATAAAATCTCTAGGGTTTACACTAGGGTTATACTAGTAAAGTCACAAAGTCATAAGTCGTGACTTAGAAAATAGTTTTAAATAACTAAAAATCACCAAAAATCATATCATGTCTAAAATACCATTAATAAATAATTAAAAAATAATAAATTTTCAAAAATACCCTAATTTCAGAAAACTGGGTGTTACAAGTACCACAAGGGAGCACAAAGAGTAAGATAAACATCCAAGCATAAAAATAAATAGTAATAATAATAAAAAAATGCTTTCGGTCGTAACATCGATCCACAGCCTACTACCATGCTAAAACATATAAGATATAACACATAAGAGTCAGATATGGTCATCCACCATAAGCGGATGAAACCATGTTCGTGGAGGCCAACCCGGCACGTCAGGTCGGAAACTGGGGTGGCTAGTGTGGCACGATCTCGAGATTCTTTCCGCCCAATGCATCTACCAGATTAGTTACCTACTTAACCCTAGGTTAATCTCGAGATTCACATGCCGTGGTCACATGCTCATTCTCCTAAATGTCGTACATAGTACGAGTACCCCAAGAAGGATCCATACTGGCTCAAGGAGTCATATTTAATGATCCCTCCTTAGTGTAATGCAATACGCTACACAAACCACGTTATTACTACTGACCATTTATTATGTAAGTGGTGGAGGCATTGGATGTACTGACATATATCGTGTAGGAACACTTCACACATGAGATAGCACATCGGAGCTCACATAGATTGTACCTCAGTACACGTATTGGACCAGCACACACATATATATTTAGGTTGAGAATGAAGGTCGAGCCACAAGATGGAAGAGAAACTAGAAGGCACTGTGTACTTAGGGTATGAAGCGCATGCAAGTCATGAAGTGGCACAAACGACGCATTGGTAAAAGGCGCATGGCGCAAGGTATAAGATGCGCGAGGTGCAAAGTACAAGGTGCACGAGGTGCAGGATGCACGGACCAAAAGGTGCGTGAGGTGCAAGGTACGCGAACTAAAAGGTGCACAAGGTGCAAGGTGCGCGGACCAAAAGGTACACGAGGTGTACACGAGGTACGCGAGGTACAAGGTGTGCAAACCAAAAGGTACGCACGAGGTACACGAGGTACAAGATATGCAGACCAAAAGGTGTGCGAGGTGCAAGGTGTACAGACCAAAAGGTGCGCGAGGTGCAAGATGCGCAGACCAAAAGGTGTGCGAGGTGCGCACGAGGTACGCGAGGTGTGCACGAGATGCGCAAAGTACGCGAGGTATTTTCCCTACCAGCAAGCTTTTGGCTATAGAGTTTTAGAGACTTCTAATGTCCATAACTTGGGCTATAGGACTCAAAATTGGGCAAAAATAAAAGTCTAAACTAAATAAAATTGAATTCTCTACAACATGGAATAAGTAGTTTCCGAAAAAGAGTAAGTTTGATAAATCAAAATCATAAAAATATATAAATCCTAGTTTTTGGAACATAGATCTACTCAAAACTAGCCATCAAAATCAAAAATATTACGTACTAAACTTGTAGGGGATGATGAGAAGAACTGTCACGCCCCGATCGCGCTAGGGTCGTCCGTCATGTCTGGATCCCTGCGGGATCGATCGTCCTCGCTAAGGCGTGATGCCGTACAAGCCTAAGTTGCACTTGCACAAGGCTATGTACCTGCATAAAACAACTAGTCAAGCAAAAACACACGCACGCACCTATTTATTGCAGAAAACCAAATATTGGACACAGAGATTTGAAATGAAAATACTTCTTTTATTCATAAACTTGATAGGAATACAAGTACAAAGCTTTGTGAACTCAGATTTGTCTTATCTTCGCTACATAATTTCTCTTTAAAACTCTCTTTTGAAAATAGTCACAATGCCCATACATCATATCCCTTTATTACATGCTGGAAATGAAAGACACCTTCAAAGAAAAAGAAAACTAAAAACTTGACTGGAAAGAAAATGAAGCTTCGAGGCAGTCCACAGCTCTACTGGGCTAGACGAGCTTCAGTGCCTCTCTTGAAATCCCCCTGTCTCCTTTGCTTTCTGAAAAGGATGCCCACAACGTGGGTCAATACACATCATGTACTGGCGAGCGGCTCTTCGCCGAAACTCACAAATATCTGCACTAATTTAACATGTGAAGCTACATATTTACTAGTGTTTTTTCTATTTATCTACGTTCTTTTTAACAATTCATAAGAAACAATGACAGTAGAATAATTCATAAGCAACTTACCCTTGCCGACAGTCATCCCTGTACAAAATAGGTTAGCATAATTTGCATTTGATATAAAGATAAACTGTTTAATACCGCATCTCTTGTTAGGTTGCAATGTACTCTGATTTCATAAATGCAACTAAATATATGTTGGTCTACGGGTCGTTTCCCGTGTTTAGCCGCTGTGACACATGGGTTCAGCTCATCGCTATTTGGATATTGATTCAACACTCGAGGTTTCTTGTACCTCGAAATGTCTAGACAATCTCCCCCAGACCGAGCGATTCCAGGTGCCCCCAGACCCGCTCGAGAGATCTAGTTTCCTTGTATACAAGTTGTCCAGGACCAATGCATACTCTATAAGGCGACTGTTAGGCAACACATGTACTTATGCTTTGCTTTGGTTTATGACAGAGCTTGTAGCTCCTAGCTTTGGGACAATTCTCTTACTGTGGCAATGTATACAAGTTCGTCTGTACACATCTAAACATTTGAAACATATTTATAGGCAACAGATGAAGTGGCAACATATAATCCAGCATATGATTCAATTCATTATATTCTCTTTATCTTTTGTTATTGGTATCGTTGATCGTAGGAACAAGGCAGCAGAGTGGACGAGAGATCATTTTTATTAGGGCGTACAAATAAATGCAAGACCGGTTAGAACAACTCACCAAGATGAATCTTAGTTGAGAGAATGAGGGACTTTACATGCCGTTCACGAACAGTTCACGCGTCCTACATTAGCACCAACAGTTGATTAGCATACTTAGGTCTCTTTCTCTCAAGATTCGAAATGAATACGAAATACGATGAAAGCGAACAATGAAAACCAATCATCGAAAACCAATACGAAAACACATTCATCAAAACCAAGCAGCAAAAAACAACATCCAACAAAACTCTTGGATTTATTTCAATAGAAGCCAATCCATCAATTGGAATGGTTCATTGCATTTCATCCGTGATCAATCGATACCGGCAAAGGTTTCCCCAAAGACCGAGTCAGCAAGCCGTAGGTATTACATAGTGGACCGCGAGGAGCGGGGCACTACATATTAACCCACTGAGAAAAAGTTTTGTCCTCAAAACTTAAGATATAACTCACCTCTACTTTTAGGGTCAAGTAAGGTGGAGAGATTATAGACGCGCGCTGTTGCTATGTTGGCATTCCGCAGCTGCTGATTGTGTGGATTATCTTGGAGCGGCGGTGGGCTTGGCAGCTGCCCACGCTCCTATGTATCATCTCTGGTTCGATTTCTCTTTGGACAAAATCTGACGGCGTGACCCTGCTGGCCACAACCGAAACAAGCTTTGCTCAAGGAACGACATGATTCCTTTGTGTGGCCCTTTATGCTGCAGTAGCTGCATTCAAAAGCTTTCGTACGACAATTATCTATGGTGTGGCCCTGACGGTCGCAGTATCCGTACTCTACTGTACTGCGGTTATCTCCCTCTGTTTTTTTCTCGCCGTCATGGTATCTTTTTGTAGGTTGATTGCGACTGTACTAAACTTTTGCTGACGCCTTCCTCAGGCTAAATTGTTCTACCTGAAGCGCTTCCTCAAAGGCCTGAGGATATGTCTCACATTCTCGGTTCAGTATGCTCAATTGGATGTCATCGTTCAGACCTTGAACGAACCGATTTATGCGGGCCTACTTTGTTGGTAGCATAACAGCAGCAAAATTGGCCAGCTTAACAAATTCAGATTCATAATCTTCCACGGACATGCTTCCTTGTTTTAATGTGACAAAGATATTCTCCATCTTCTGGCTGATAGCAGAAGGAAGATACTATTCTAGAAATACTTTCTTGAACAAAGCCCATGAGATCTTCCCATTTCCAGCTGTTGCGAGCAGCGCCGGCTTCTTTGCCTTCCACCAATCCTTTGCCCACAGCCGTAGAAGCAGAACGGCACAAACTACCTTCTTGCTACTCGAAACTCCTACAAACGCGAACAGACTCTCCATTTTATCAATCCAGTCCATCACCTTATCGGGTAATGTCCTGCCTTCAAATTCCGGAGGTTTCGCGTCTAAGAAGTCCTTTGGCCTAAAGGAAGTGTGCCTTTGCGCCGGCTCGGGTTCGTCACCCTCCACGGGCTCGATCTCGGGCGTTCCCGTTGGTTTTGTCGCTGCGGGGGTATCTCGATTCGCCGCAAGCGCCATTACAAGTTGGGTCATGGAGTCCAACTATTTCTGTTGTGCCTGAATTTGGGCCTGTTGTATTTGGCCACGTTTCTCATTGTCTTGCCTTTGTAGTTCCAACAATGTCATGATCCGTTCTATCGGATCTGTCGAGGAAGCTGGTCGAGTAGGGGCCATTTCTCTACAAAAGAGTATAACTTCTGTCAGTCTCATAAAATATTATGGACTTATTGTATGGGGCATTGGTTTTCATAACTCAAAAATCGGGACTCTTTTGAAAGCCGTTAAAATACTTTATATGCTTTTTCGAAAACGATATTTGCAAGTGGCCAAGGACGTAAAGCCGTGCTCAGATACCACTTTGTCACGCCCCGATCCCGCTAGGGTCGTCCGTCATGCCTGGATCCCTGCGGGATCGATCGTCCTCGATAAGGCGTGATACCGTGCAAGCCTAAGTTGCACTTGCATAAGGCTATGTACCTGCACAAAATAACTAGTCAAGCAAAAACACATGCACGTACCCATTTATTGCAGAAAACCAAATATTGGACACAGAGATTTGAAATGGAAATACTTCTTTTATTCATAAACTTGATAGGAATACAAGTACAAAGCTTTGTGAACTCAGATTTGCCTTATCTTGGCTACATGATTTCTCTTTAAAACTTTCTTTTGAAAATAGTCACAATGTCCATACATCATATTCCTTTATTACATGCTGGAAATAAAAGACACCTTCAAAGGGAAAGATAACTAGAAACTTGACTGGAAAGAAAACGTAGCTTCCTGGCAGTCCACAGCTCTACTGGACTAGACGAGCTTCAGTACCTCTCTTGAAATCCCCCTGTCTCCTTTGCTTTCTGAAAAGGAAGCCCATAACGTGGGTCAGCACATATCATGTACTGGCGAGCGGCCCTTCGCCGAAACTCACAAATATCTGCACTAATTCAACATGTGAAGCTACATATTTTCTAGTGCTCTTTCTACTTGTCTTGGTTCTTTTTAACAATTCATAAGAAACAATGATAGTAGAATAATTCATAAGCAACTTACCTTTGCCGACAGTCATCCCTGCACAAAACAGGTTAGCACAATTTGTATTTGATATAAAGATATACTGTTTAACACCGCATCTCTTGTTAGGTTGCAATGCACTCTGATTTCATAAATGCAACTAACTATATGTTGGTCCATGGGTCGTTTTCCGTGTTTAGACGTTGTGACACACGGGATCAGCTCGTCGCTATTTGGACTTTGATTCAACACTCGAGGTTTTTTGTACCTTGAAATATCTAGACAATCTCCCCTAGGCCGAGCGATTCCAGGTGCCCCCAGACCCGCTCGAGAGATCTAGTTTCCTTGTATACAAGTTGTCCAGGATCTATGCATACTCTATAAGGCGACTGTTAGGCAACACATGTACTTATGCTTTGCTTTGGTTTATGACAAAGATTGTATCTCCTAGCTTTGGGACAATTCTCTTACTGTGGCAATGTATACAAGTTCGTTTGTACACATCTAAATATTTGAAGCTTATTCATCGGCAACAGATGAAGTGGCAACATATAATCCAGCATATGATTCAATTCATTATCTTCTCTTTATGTTTTGTTATTGGTATCGTTGATCGTAGGAACAAGGCAGCAGATTGGACTAGAGATCATTTTTATTAGGGCGTACAAATAAATGCAAGTCCGGTTAGAATAACTCACGAAAATGAATCTTATTGAGAGAATGAAGGACTTCACGTGTCGTTTACGAACAGTTCACGCGTCCTACATTGGCACCAACAGTTGATTAGCATACTTCGGTCTCTTTCTCTCAAGATTCGGAATGAATGCGAAATGCGATGAAAGCGAACGATAAAAACCAATCATCGAAAACCAACACGAAAACACATTCATCAAAACCAAGCAGCGAAAAACAACATCCAATAAAACTCTTGGATTCATTTCAATAGAAGCCAATCCATCAATTAGAATGGTTCATTGCATTTCATCCGTGATCAATCGATACCGGCAAAGGTTTCCCCAAAGACTGAGTCAGCAAGCCGTAGGTATTACATAGTGGACCGCGAGGAGCGGGGCACTACATAATAACCCACTGAGAAAAAGTTTTGTCCTCAAAACTTAAGATATAACTCACCTCCACTTTCAGGGTCAAGTAAGGTGGAGAGATAATAGACGCGCGCTGTTGCTGTGTTGGCATTCCGCAGTTGCTGATTGTGCAGATTATCTCAGAATGGCGGTGGGCCTGGCAGCTGCCCACGCTCCTCTGTATCATCTCTGGTTCGATTTCTTTTTGGACATAATCTGATGGCGTGACCCTGCTGGCCACAACCGAAACAAGCTTTGCTCAAGGAACGACATGATTCCTTTGTGTGGCCCTTCATGTCGCAGTAGCTGTATTCAAAAGCTTTCGTGCGATAATTATCTATGGTGTGGCCCTGACGGCCGCAATATCCGCACTCTACTGTGTTGCGGTTATCTCTTTCTGTTTTCTTCTCGCCGTCATGGTATCTTTTTGTAGGTTGATTGCGATTGTACTGAACTTTTGCTGACGCCTTCCTCAGGCTAAATTGTTCTACCTGATGCGCTGCCTCAAAGGCCTGAGGATATGTCTCACATTCTCGGTTCAGTACGCTCAATTGGATGTCATCGTTCAGACCTTGAACGAACCAATTTATACGAGCCTGCTCTGTTGGTAGCATAACAGCAGCAAAATTGGCTAGCTTAGCAAATTCAGATTCATAATCTTCTACGGACATGCTTCCTTGTTTTAATGTGACGAAGTCATTATCCATCTTCTGGCTGATTGCAGAAGGGAGATACTGTTCCAGAAATGTTTTCTTGAACAAAGCCCATGAGATCTTTCCATTTCCAGTTGTTGAGAGCAGCGCCGGCTTCTTTGCCTTCCACCAATCCTTTGCCTGCAGCCGTAGAAGCAGAACAGCACAAACTACCTTCTTGCTACTCGAAACTCCTACAAACGCGAACAGACTCTCCATTTTATCAATCCAGTCCATCACCTTATCGGGTAATGTCCTGCCTTCAAATTCCGGAGGTTTAACGTCTAAGAAGTCCTTTGGCCTAAAGGAAGTGTGTCTTTGCGCCGGCTGGGGTTCGTCACCCTCCACGGGCTCGATCTCGGGCGTTCCCGTTGGTTTTGTCGCTACGGGGGTATCTCGATTCGCCGCAAGCGCCGTTACATGTTGGGTCAAGGAGTCCAACAGTTTCTGTTGTGCCTGAATTTGGGCCTGTTGTATTTGGCCACGGTCCTCATTGTCTTGCCTTTGTAGTTCTAACAATGTCATGATCCGTTCTATCGGATCTGTCGAGGAAGCTGGTCGAATAGGGGCCAATTCTCTACAAAAGAGTATAACTTCTGTCAGTCTCATAAAATATTATAGACTTATTTTATGGGGTATTAGTTTTCATAACTCAAAAATCGGGACTCTTTTGAAAGCCGTCAAAATACTTTATATGCTTTTTTGAAAATGATATTTGTAAGAGGCCAAGGACATAAAGCCGTGCTCTGATACCACTTTGTCACGCCTCGATCCCGTTAGGGTCGTCCGTCATGCCTAGATCCCAGCGGGATCGATCGTCCTCGCTAAGGTGTGATGCCGTGCAAGCCTAAGTTGCACTTACACAAGGCCATGTACCTGCACAAAACAACTAGTCAAGCAAAAATACACGCACGCACCCATTTATTGCAGAAAACTAAATATTGGACACGGAGATTTGAAATAGAAATACTTCTTTTATTCATAAACTTGATAGGAATACAAGTACAAAGCTTTGTGAACTCAGATTTGCCTTATCTTGGCTACATTATTTCTCTTTAAAACTATCTTTTGAAAATAGTCACAATACCCATACATCATATCCCTTTATTATATGCTGGAAATGAAAGACACCTTCAAAGGAAAAGAAAACTAGAAACTTGACTGGAAAGAAAACGAAGCTTTGAGGCAGTCCACAGCTCTACTGGGCTAGACGAGCTTCAGTGCCTCTCTTGAAATCCTCCTGTCTCTTTTGCTTTCTGAAAAGGATGTCCACAACGTGGGTCATCACACATCATGTACTGGCGAGCGGCTCTTCGCCGAAACTCACAAATATCTGCACTAATTCAACATATGAAGCTACATATTTACTAGTGCTCTTTCTACTTGTCTAGATTCTTTTTAACAATTCATAAGAAACAATGACAGTAGAATAATTCATAAGCAACTTACCCTTGCCGACAGTCATCCCTGCACAAAACAGGTTACCATAATTTGCATTTGATATAAAGATATACTGTTTAACACCGTATCTCTTGTTAGGTTGCAATGCACTCTGATTTCATAAATGTAACTAACTATATGTTGGTCCACGGGTCGTTTCCCGTGTTTAGCTACTGTGACACATGGGTTCAGTTCGTCGCTATTTGGATATTGATTCAACACTCGAGGTTTCTTGTACCTCAAAATGTCTAGACAATCTCCCCCAGGCCGAATGATTCCAGGTGCCCCCAGACCCGCTCGATAGATCTAGTTTCCTTGTATACAAGTTGTCCAGGACCAATGCATACTCTATAAGGTGACTGTTAGGCAACACATGTACTTATACTTTTCTTTGGTTTATGACAGAGCTTGTAGCTCCTAGCTTTGGGACAATTCTCTTACTGTGGCAATGTATACAAGTTCGTCTGTACACATCTAAACATTTGAAGCATATTCATAGGCAACAGATGAAGTGGCAACATATAATCCAGCATATGATTCAATTCATTATCTTTTCTTTATCTTTTGTTATTGGTATCGTTGATCGTAGGAACAAGACAGCAGAGTGGACTAGAGATCATTTTTATTAGGGCGTACAAATAAATGCAAGCCCGGTTAGAATAACTCACCAAAATGAATCTTAGTTGAGAGAAGGAAGGACTTCATGCGCCGTTCACGAACAGTTCATGCGTCCTACATTAGCACCAACATTTGATTAGCATACTTCGGTCTCTTTCTCTCAAGATTCGGAATGAATGCGAAATGCGATAAAAGCGAACAATGAAAACCAATCATTGAAAACCAACACGAAAACGCATTCATCAAAACCAAGCAGCGAAAAACAACATCCAACAAAACTCTTGGATTCATTTCAATAGAAGCAAATCCATTAATTGGAATGGTTCATTGTATTTCATCCGTGATCAATCGATACCGGCAAAGGTTTCCCCAAAGACTGAGTCAGCAAGTCGTAGGTATTACATAGTGGACCGCGAGGAGCGGGGCACTACATAATAACCCACTGAAAAAACGTTTTGTCCTCAAAAATTAAGATATAACTCACCTCCACTTTCAGGGTCAAGTAAGGTGGAGAGATTATAGACGTACGCTGTTGCTGTGTTGGCATTCCGCAGCTGCTGATTGTGCGGATTATCTCGAAGCGGCGGTGGGCCTGGCATCTGCCCACGCTCCTCTGTATCATCTCTGGTTCGATTTCTCTTTGGACAGAATCTGACGGCGTGACCCTGCTGGCCACAACCGAAACAAGCTTTGCTCAAGGAACGACATGATTCCTTTGTGTGGCCCTTCATGCCGCAGTAGCTGCATTCAAAAGCTTTCGTGCGACAATTATCTATGGTGTGGCCCTGACGGCCACAGTATCCGCACTCTACTGTGTTGCGGTTATCTCCCTCTGTTTTCTTCTCGCCATCATGGTATCTTTTTGTAGTTTGATTGCGACTGTACTGAACTTTTGCTGACGCCTTCCTCAAGCTAAATTGTTCTACCTGAAACGCTATCTCAAAGGCCTGAGGATATGTCTCACATTCTCGGTTCAGTACGCTCAACTGGATGTCATCGTTCAGACCTTGAACGAACCGATTTATGCGGGCCTGCTCTGTTGGTAGCATAACAGCAGTAAAATTGGCCAGCTTAGCAAATTCAGATTCATAATCTTCTACGGACATGCTTCCTTGCTTTAATGTGACGAAGTCATTCTCCATCTTCTGGCTGATAGCAGAAGGGAGATACTGTTCCAAAAATGCTTTTTTGAACAAAGCCCATGAGATCTTCCCATTTCCAGCTGTTGCGAGCAGCGCCGGCTTTTTTGCCTCCACCAATCCTTTGCCCGCAGCCGTAGAAGCAGAACGGCACAAACTACCTTCTTGCTACTCAGAACTCCTACAAACGCGAACAGACTCTCCATTTTATCAATCCAGTCCATCACCTTATCGGGTGATGTCCTGCCTTCAAATTTTGGAGGTTTCGTGTCTAAGAAGTCCTTTGGCCTAAATGAAGTGTGCCTTTGTGCCGGCTGGGGTTCGTCACCCTCCACAAGCTCGATCTCGGGCGTTTCTGTTAGTTTTGTCGCTGCGGGGGTATCTCGATTCGCCGCAAGCGCCGTTATAAGTTGGGTCAAGGAGTCCAACTGTTTCTGTTGTGCCTGAATTTGGTCCTGTTGCATTTGGCCACGTTCTTCATTGTCTTGTCTTTGTAGTTCCAACAATGTCATGATCTGTCACGACCCGCACCCACTGTGAGGGTACGAGTACGTAACAGCGCCCAGCCTACACCACAGTGTCGGCGGTAGAACGCTGTTCTAAGTCTCTAACTAACCATCAACTCATGCAGTATATAGTGTACTCATCATGATCAACTCTGAACGGAGGACAAGTATAAGATATGGTGTAACTCAATCACAGTCTAAGCACGATAAGATAACACCGAAATATAACTAAGAAATTGAAGACAACAAACTACTAATAAAATAACAACAAACTCAAACAATCTCAAATACATCTCAAGTCTCAAATCTCTATATACAACTCCAGTTCTAAACAGGAAAACTAAAACAAGACAGACTAGCTAAACTCCCGATCACTCCTGAGTGTCAGGGCCAAAGGTAGCTAAACCATCTCCTGATCTGTAACTTGTAGGGCATGTGTCCTCAGGGCAATCATCTGTAAAATTTTCAACAGGTCCAGTCAGGACAGGAACGAGTACAATCTCATCTAGAAAATCCAAGTAATGACAAATACTATAAAACAGTTATAGACAGTTATATTGATAATAATTGCAGTTTTATACAGGTAATGATGTAGAGAAATAGAAAAGGTACAAGGAAAGTAAGGCAATGAAATAAAAGAAGAATGATGGCAATGAAGACTGTAAAATAAGATCTAGCTGAACTAGGGTAACATGTTATAAGTTCAGTTTGTACAATATAAGTTGAGTGTAATCCCAATGTGAGTCTAATACAATTTGAGTCTAGTAAATGATTCTTGTACATGATGATTCTAGTAGATGATTCTTCTCAATGATTTGAGTGAAGTGATTCTTGTAAGATTCTTGTACACTAATCCTTGTAGGTGATTCTTGTAATGAGTACGGCACATCGCACGCTCGGCCAAGCGGTGATGGCTATCATTCTTGTAATACGGCACATCGTACGTTCGGCCAAGCGGCGATGGCTATCATTCTTGTTTGGTGATTCTTGTTGAATACGGCACATCGCACGCTCGGCCAAGCGGCGATGGCTATCATTCTTGTTTGGTGATTCTTGTTGAATACGGCATATCGCACGCTCGGCAAAGCGGCGATGGCTATCATTCTTGTTTGGTGATTCTTGTTGAATACGGCACATCGCACGCTCGGCCAAGCGGCGATGGCTATCATTCTTGTTTGTTGATTCTTGTTGAATATGGCACATCGTATACTGGGCCCAGCAGCGATGGCTATCGTTCTTGTAATGATGATTTTGTATGATTTGTACATTTAATACTTGTAGGTGTTTCGAGTAGATGAGTCTTGTGAGTGATTCGAGTAATAGGGTTAGACAAATCAAGTACGTGTATTGCGAGTAAATAAATCTAAAATGTTAATATATGTTGTGACAAAGAATCAAATAGAACTATACTAGAACTGAATCACAGTAATCATCCAATAAATGAAAGAATTATCAGAGAATGTACTCGCCTGCTACTCTAAAAGAGTAGTATAATATCAGATGTCTGCACCAGAGTCACAATGTCCTAAACAGAGAAATATAGGTTATAATGTGTTTAAAACAAGACAGATGAAGTTTAAGATGCATCTACATGATTTCTAGGTCAATCTAGGTCAAAGTCAACTCTAAGTCAAACCAAGTCAATACTCTAGTCAAATTAGGTCAACTTATGTCATACTAGGTCATAAGGAGTCAACTAAGTCAAATCAAGTCATATTAGGTCATAAGAAGTTAAACCAAGTCCTACAAGGTCAAACTAGGTCAACCAAGTCAAACCTAAGTCAAACTAGTCTATTCTAGGTCTAACAAGCCATTCTAGGTCCTTAACGAGG